>SNQN01008054.1:0-19126 GCA_008642245.1 Bassia scoparia | reverse complement strand
GACCTCCGACTCCGACTTTTTTAACTTTTAAATTTTTAATTTTTCCCCTTGGAGTTTTTTCATTAGTTAATTATGTGTAATTGACTAATTGTACACTTTAATTTATAGTTTATTTAAATAGATTATTGTTATTGTTTAGTTATCAAGTCATTYGACCCCATCGTAMTAGACTGCTTTCGGAAACCGTTGAAGCTTTGATGTGTCTACAAAGTTGAAGGCYTTCACAAATGAAAGGTWTTTCTTCAATCTATCCAATAGACTCTAAATTCTAAAAACACTTACCTACTWGTGCTCATCAATACATATGGTCATGACTCGTGAATCTTAAACCCAATCATATTTTTTACCAAGGATTCAAGAACTATCCACGTACACCTTTGGAAAGAATAATCAGCTCAAYGAAAGGCAAAAAAATTGCTATCCTTCTCTCTATGAATAAGCATATTAATTAATCAAAGCCTCAATCCCATAATTMGGTACGGATAGGCCAATGAAAATTAGAAGGGAAAAATAAGCGGCAAGCTATGGGCTACCTACCCTTGAAAGAAGTCACTATGACTTTCACTCTTCACTAGAATCTAAAAAAGGGAGAAAGAAAGAAAGAAAGAAAAAGGATACATCAAAACCTTACTATAGTGAAATGCATGAGCCCTCTACAAGTAGAAAGTACATAGATAATGAAAAAAGAAATTAATAAATCCAGCTGTCTCAAACACTAGTCCTATAAAATATACAAGTAGAAAGTATACGCATGTTACAAAAAATAGTTGTATAGTGATAGTTGTATAGTAATAGTTGTATATTTTGGTTTCCAGTCAAATTTTCCAACAACTCCTTACATAGATTAAATCCACATGTTACAAAAACTACAAAGACACTCTYCGATTTATGTAGATTAAATTTAAGCTTCTATACCTCCAACTTCCCAAAGTCGCCTGATGGCAACTTATCAAGTTTCAAGACTTTTTTGATTTGCGATTTACCCCACACTTCAATCTTAGGAGAGTGGAACCAATTAAGTGGTTTCAATTTCAACTTGTCCAGGTAAAAAATCTGGAAAAAAAAAATCAAATGTCAAAATCCACCCACTTGTATAGAACTTGACAGGAAAAGATAATCTAAACTTACTGCCAAAAACATCATGCATCCTCCACAGCCTGGAGCATAGCCTTGAGCGTGAAATGTCTTCGCAAACTTCATCAAGTAATACATCAAATGGTCAATGCATCAAGATCTGGCCACCAATCATTACTCATTCGCCCTCATGGAAATAGGATGGTTTGCAGCAGGACCAACTTCACTGACAACCGGTGGCATGTGGTGGGACATAAAATCTCATTCCAAGCATACATGAGGAAAGCTCGTTTAAATTCCAATTCATCCACTTCCTCCTGTATGACCACTGCTTCTATGTCAGTGCCCGACTAGACAACATGTTGACCATACTGAGTCCCAAATGATTCCAAAATTGTTTCTCAACCTCCCTCATTGCATCATTCAATATTTTATTGGGAACACTTTTGCCTTCATTCACATGGTGTCTCCAACACCCAACTCACATGAACGGGTTCAAGAGAGAACTCCTTGCCATCCACAGTCAACAATTCCTAGATTTAACATCACACGCGTGGCTAACTAGTAGCACATGTTCTAGGAAATCCTTTACCTGCTAAGACACAGACTCTTAAAACCATTTGTTCTACCACGTCCTTTTCTGGACACCAAAAGCACTAACTACATTCCCAAAATTTCCAATCCTACATCTCACATTTGGTACTTTTCTCATAATTATCGACAGAGTTTTATATAACGGATGCATCCTCTAACCCGACCACCGACACTCAAAGTATTATCCTTTCACACATATCAAATGATCCAAGTAATAATTCATTAGACATCGACCCAAGTAAAACAAATAATTCAATACACAAGTTAACAACAAGTAAGAACTCACCCTAAAACATTCGTCAACAAACTTCCACCGACGACCTCCAGATTTGGCCTTTGAATTCTTCGACATAGGTTTCCACTGCTAAGCAACCTTAAGGATCATCAATAATTAAAAATTAAAGATCATCAATAATTAAAAAATTAAACCACTTAGGGAAGCTAAACATCAATAAAAAAACTAAAGAAGCTAATGCGCAGAATGTCATGTGCATAAACAAATAGACAGACGAAGAACAAGTAGCTAATTTGAAAGAATAAACAAAGTTGACGGATCCGATCAAGTTTTATTTGAAAGAATATTGGATAGCTCAACTGTAACTAAAAAATAGCAAACTGGAAAAGTCCAATTCAAAAATGCATCTGAGAAGGAAAAGTTTAGTTTAAATAATTATACCACAAGCTTAAATAACCATTAAATGTTGCACAATGTGAGTATGCAAACATAAATTAGTGCATTGCTAATTACAATGTTCATACTTACAATAAGACATCAAAGCACATTTTCATGAAACAAAGTTCTACAATAAATAAGAAGCCACATCAAATGATAAAAAAACTCCACTAAGATGTTGACTACCATTTACCATTAAAAGCAAAAATRTGGAAAAATGAACTTGTCAAACAAAATTTGTCTGGAGAATGAATTAGGTCTAATCTCTCTAAAGCCAAATATAGGCAAAGCGATTACATCAAAAAACAAAAAGATTAAAATATCTAAACTTTTCTAGAATGGGGGGAGAATATCTTCATATTTTTTTTCTTATCTGTGCTGAATTCATTTATCGAGGATTTTAATTACCTCTAATCTCTCTAAAGCCAAATATAGGCAAAGTGACATAATTACCTATCAATTAATGGGCGGGGGCACCACAACCAAGTCTTGACAACTAAGAATATGAAACAAGTTTTACACTTGTACAAACTAATAATTACTTCAAATTTTTCAGCATGATATACCACAATCATTGCGTATCTAAAGTATTTCCTCCACTCCGAATAATGGAATCATTGAAAGTTTCAAGCTGGTCAAATTCAAATTTGAATAAATTTACTTCTTTAGTAACATTTTAATAAATTAAAAAATAAGAAAAAAGGAGAAAAGATCATAATGCATAGCACAGAAATGAAGCAAACAATCCATAATGTTATACAGCGCTAAAATCATCATATTGGATCTCAATCAGAGGACCTTTATGTGATTGGATATTAAGAACTTCTACTCTATATAGTTGCATTTTTCTAAAAAAATAAATCTCATGGAAATCAATTTTTGCTGTCTAGGTTGAAATCAACCTACCACTTTTGTATATCTATAGTTTAGAACCTTAGACCAACACATTTTGACAACTAAAATTCTTTCTCCCTTTAATTGTTTTTGACCAATAATGAACCTTTGTAACTTTTTCAGATAACTCTTGTGAATAGAGAGATTTTTTTAAAAAGAAAAAAAAGGACTTTCTGTATATTCTGGTTCAAATGGTAAGGAGAGTATCCACTTATATGGACCAACTAAATCACATCATGTGTGGATGACGATGCAATTACACATTCAAAGTAACCATCTTGCTTCAGTGCCATCTACACATTGCCCACTTTTCTCCATTATAAGGTAGGAAACTTCAAAATAATGACATCTCCAAAGAATTACACTGATTACAGTAAGCAATCTCGACTCAAACAACCAAAAAACCACACCCACGAAATGGTAGAAATTGCAAAAAAGATCAAATCTTTTTCACCTTAAAAAAAACAAGATTTAAACTGCACAAAAGATCTCTCATAACATCACATTGAACCCCAATTAGCATGTAACAAAAAATAATTAATGGGTAATTTAAAACTACTCTTAAAAAACTGTGAGAAACTGCAAGTAGCTAATTTGAAACAATAAACAAAGAAGACGGATCGAACCAAGTCTGATTTGAAAGAATATTGGATAGTTCAACTGTAATTGAACAATATCTTCAAAACCCCACAAATATCATAAAACCCTAAATTTTCACACAACCAATAATTAAAAATTAACCATATTAAACCCTAAGTCATAAATTTTCAATCGATGAAACCAAGGAATTTTCAATCGAATATATAAGACAACATAATCCAAGAAACGATAATCAATAAATGGCAATTTRAATATCGGATGAGTAACARTTCAATGATTTTTCATATTCTTATYACTAAACAAAACCACCGCTGGGAT
Organism: Bassia scoparia; assembly: GCA_008642245.1. Taxonomy (NCBI): domain Eukaryota; kingdom Viridiplantae; phylum Streptophyta; class Magnoliopsida; order Caryophyllales; family Amaranthaceae; genus Bassia; species Bassia scoparia. Next base: position 14,973 of record SNQN01008054.1, on the reverse strand, counting down.
CAACAACAATTCACAAACAATTCAATATATCAACCAAAATCAAATTTAAGTATAGCTAGATAATCACAAACAACGCTTCAATAACATAAAGAATCAATTTTTCTTTAATTCATGAACAAAGTTTGTGACCCCAATCACCAAATTCACATAAAACACAATCCAATTAAATCAATTTAACTGAATTCACAACAAAATGCAATCACATTGAACTTCCTTTACCARTTATACAGATAAAGCTACGCCATTAAATTTAAATCAAACAAACCGAACAAACAATCGAACAAATCGAACAATTCAGATAAAGCTACCACATTGAACTCCCTTTTTGCAATCGAACAAARKGAACAAACAATTCAATWTCAATCGAACAAATTAAAACCACATTAGTCATCATAAAATTACATGACTTAGACATTTCAAATTATGCAAAGACAATACCTAAATCCACAAWTATTTRAAWTACATTTGATATTTGCCCTAATTTCACTTACCGACTCTTTTTCGTCACTCGTCAATGGCAGTTTCTTCAAATKAAACTAGATTYAATTTCCCACTCATCAATGGCAGTCACTTGCACAAAGATTTRGAAMTTTTTCAAGAAAATGCTYCTTTGTTTTGTTGGAGAGTGTTTTGATTTTTGGGACGAGAGAGAAGTTGGAGAGAGAAGTTGCAATGTTGGAATGTTGTTTGACCCCGTTATGTGATAARAYCCTCACYTGACTTRTCCAACCCTTCAMCATTTGTGAAAAGWCCAAAGTACCRGGCGCCATACTCCTAGCAGCGCTAGGTTTATCAAATCTCGCCTGCCCCAAAGCATACTAACAATTTGTAATTAAATTATAARGCCTARAGAAGTGTAGCAATCATGCWGCACACTCCACACTCTACACTACACCTATAATAAGCCTATAAATTARTATTGTAATATWTACACTTGTGTACTGGAYACTCTGGAATATTGACCATACTGATTCCACTTCATTGTACTTCATTGTATGTGTTAGAACACTAAGAACAGAGAATATGAACATAATGAAGAATTTGAAAGGTTTTCTCCTTTTCTTGTCTTCTTTGCTCTCAAAGATAGTGCACTATTTATATACAACCTAGAAGCCTAATATGCTAAACCTAGCTACCTACGTACAAACTACAAAGGCCTTAATAAAGCCCAACACTAAAATATAACAACATTACAATATATATCTATATCTTCATAAATACCAAAACTACCCTMGATTACTAACACTCCCCCTCAAGTTGGAGCATGAAGGTCTCGAATTCCCAACTTGCYTAGAAGGACTGAGAATTGAGATTTGCCAAGAGCCTTGGTAAATATATCTGCTAACTATTCACCTGTTRGAATGTKGGATGTAGATATGTTGCCAATTTTAATCRCATCTCGGACAAAATGACAATTAATCACTATATTTTTTGTACGCTCATYAAAAACAAGATTAGCAGCTATATGCAAAGCTTGACTATCATAATAGAGCCGKATAGGGTGATCATGTCGCACACCAAGACAAAACAAAATAGACTTTAACCACTTCAACTCACAATTAATAGTAGCCATAGATTGATAATCAGCTTCTGTAGAAGAACGAYAGGTAATAGGTTGTTTCTTCGTCTTCCAAGAAATTGGGGAGGAGCTAAGAAGCACAAAGTAACCAGTTAAAGAACAARGAGTCACAGYACAACTTGCCCAATCACTATCATAAAAARCATATAGTTGTAAATTGKACTCTTGTCACAAAAGAATACCTTGTCCATGAKASCCTTTTAGATAACYAAGAACACAAAGAGTTACCTCCTAATGATRAACCATGGGAGCTGACATAAATTGAGCCAATACATGAACATAATAACATAGCTCAGGCTGAGTGATTGTCAAATAAACTAGGCGTCTAATCAGTCGCCTATACTACYCTGGTTCAGAGAATAACTCRCCRTYGACACAAGCAAGCTGATGGTTTTGCTCCATGGGGGTGGAAATAGGTTTCGACCRGAGGAGARCYYCCTCACTAATAATTTCCACAGTGTACTTCCTTTGGCTTAWAAACAAGCCATCAACCRCACGAGCCACCTRWATGCCAAGAAAATACTTAAGAACCCCAAGATCCTTRATATGGAAACAAGAACTAAGGTATCCTTTAAATCTTATCACTGCATCATGACTCGAACCTGCAATGATCAAATCATCCACATATACAAGGACACATAAAGATACATTTCCTTTGGTATAAACAAACAAAGAATAATCAGTAGAAGATTGTTTAAAACCAAATAGCTTCAAGGCATCAAATAATTTAGCAAACCATTGTCGGGGGGCTTGTCTTAGCCAATATAATGTCTTTCGAAGACGACATACTTTGCCCTCAGATCCAATCGGTTTGTAACTAGGAGGGAGTTTCATATACACCTCCTCTTCCAAGTCACCATGAAGAAAAGCATTGTGCACATCCATTTGATGTAATTCCTAATTTTTGGTGATAGCAACGGCTAAAAACATAGGCACTGTCACCATTTTGGCAACAGGGGCAAATGTCTCATTAAAATCAATACTTGGCAATTGGCGATTACCGAAAAACAACGAGTCGCCCCTTCAATTGCTCAAGAGATCCATCTTGCTTAAGCTTTGTCTTGTACACCCACATACTTCCGAGASCCACTTTTCTCGGAGGCAAAGATTCCAACTTCCATGTGCCTTGTCGTTCGAGGGAAGTGAGTTCTTCTTTCATGGCTTTACGCCATCCCAAGTGTTGAACGYCKTCGGAAAAAGATTTAGGTTCCTCCAAAGTGGTAATTGCCGCCAAAYAATTCATATGCTAAATCATCACAATTTACATAATAAGTTATAGGAAAAAGGGGTACCTAAAGACCGTATTGGAGTAGGTGAACTAGTGATAATGACAGGAGTAATCTTTTGAGAATCAAATTATATGCTTTCGATCACTCCCTTACCAAGAGCATGCTTCGATCTCCTTTACCAAGAGCCTCTTGAGAATCAAAATTGTGGCTGTGGCATATCGATTATTTGTTGGTAAGGGGACATAGGTTCTACACCACTTCATCACTCCCTTGGTCCCAACAATAAGCTATCATGTCATCAAACACTTTGGGTTGTGGCGATTATTTGTTGCACCTTGCCGCGTTTCTGAGTACATGTGCTAGTGTACTAAAGTTGTCACTGCCACAACTAGTAGAGCCACCATGCCTACGACCGTTAGCATAAGCTGGCAAAACAACCACTCTGTCTTCTGGTCATCAGACGAACAATAGAGTGGTGTCTTCCTCCGTCAATGTCTTAGAAAAGGTTGTGTTTAGAGGTAGGAAGAGGATCAGACATAAAAATTGATCTAACAGTACCGTAAACGTTAGAGTTAAGACCAATTAAAAATTGGTGAAGCTTTTGATCTTCTCGTTCTTTTTACAATGCGGCCTTAGCACCACATTTGTAGCCACAACACATAGGAGCAGCATAACTTGCTAATTCATCCTGGACCATACATATCTTGCCATAATAGTCGATTACCGAGTCGCCTCCTTGTTCAAGATGAGTCAATTTGTTCGTTAATTCATGAATTCGAGGTCCGTTTCCAACAGGAAACGTTCCTTAATACATCCCACATATCCTTAACATCATCAGTTATAAGAACAGAATATCGTATGGATGTGTCAAGTGTTTTATGCACCATGCCCTGAGCATGGAGTTCACTTGTACTAGGAACATACATCGTAGATCCAGCGGATTTAGGTGCTAAATCAACCATCAATAAAACCAATTGTTGTTAGCCTTGAAGGCGTTGCGGACTGATTAGGCCATTCATTGTATTTGTACACGAGACCACCGGAGAAATTACCTGATCTGTATTCGAAGAAGGGTGTAACTCATAAGGAGAAGAAGTTTCAATAAATGGAGTGTTTGACTCGCTTCWCATTYTGGTGGCWGGTAKGAATTATAGAGGAAAATAAAAATTTTAAAAAAACTATTCTTAATAGACCTGCTCGGATACCATATTAGAACAAAGAATATGAACAGAATGAAGAATGTGAAAGGTTTTCTCCTTTTCTTGTCTTGTCCGCTCTCAAAGCAGTGCACTATTTATATACAACCTAGAAACATAATATGCTAAACCTACCTATGCACAAACTACAAAGGCCTTAATATAGCCCAACACTAAAATTTAACAACATTACAATATATATTTATATCTTCATAAAGAATAAAACTACCCTTGAARCCTAACATTATGTGTAGGTGAGCCAGACTGGGCATGTGAGATGGGCTACGCAGGCGAGGCGGACTTGGTAGGAAGGACGGGGTTGGGATGATTGGACGGCTCTAACCTCTGCGTCTGCACGACCCCTCTCCCTCCTCCTTTAACGCTTCGATGCTCCCTCTCCCCCGCGATTTTCATCGAAATCCCAAATCAATTTCCCTTAAATTAATTTGGAGAAAATCGAAACCCCTAAATAAATTTGGGGAAATTTGAAACCCTAAATTAATTTGGGGAAAATCAATTTTGGGATTTCAGTTTGTGTTGGTGAGTAGTGGTGGTGGTATACGTGAGTCGTGATGGTGGTATGCGTGAGTCGTGGCGGTTCTAGGTGAATGGTGTGGTGGTGTAGTGGCGTTGTTTTAGGGTGGCAGCGGTGGTTCTGGGCAAATGGTGTCGTGTCGGTGGTGTGAGCGGTGGTGGTGGGGTGGTGCAGTGGCGGTATGAGCTTTGGTGGTGGGGTGGTTTCCTATTATTTCATCTAAGTGTAAATAAGTCTTTTCATACCCTTAATTACAATTAACCTTATTTCTAAAGTTAAGTAACACTAATATGAGTTTTTCCAGAATTGTGTGACGTTTTAGTTCAAATAATACCATTAAAATTAGGCGAAAGTTACTACAGTAACAATGGGGTAGAATTATTGTTATGTAAATAATTATGGTAGAATTATTTTATTTTATCGTATATTTGTAATTTCCTAATTTAGCCTACTATGGTTTGTATATATTGTATACACCTCCTCATGTTCAGCCTGATTGCAAACCAGCGCTTAACGGGCCGCAGAACCCCAAAACTAGGCCTTCTGTTTCACTCGCCGGTAAGCCAACGCCTGTTGGGTTAACTTTCTCGTCTGGGCCTACTTTTCCCAGTGGGCCTGCCAACTTCAACTCTTCCTCCATTTCTCATTCTCCTACTAGGTCGGTCTCTCCCATTGGGTCGTATGCTTCCTCCCAGCCCACTGATTCTAATCCACAAGTCACTAATCCTTCTCCCACTTCTCTTCATCCCATGACCACCCGAAGTAAATAAGGTATATTCAAACCGAATCCAAAATATCTTGCACTTTCTTCCACAACTTCCTTATCTCCAATTCCTAAAAATCCAATTCATGCTCTTCGTGACCCTAATTGGAAAGTTYCTATGCATAAAGAATATGATGCTCTTATTTAAAATGGTACATGYGAGTTAGTCCCGTGTCCACATAATGCTAATGTTATACGGTCTCTTTGAATTTTTTAGCGTAAAACGAAATCTGATGGTTTGTTTGWGAGGTATAAGGCTCGTTTAGTCGGAGATGGTAAAACTTAACTTMTAGGGATTGATTGTGATGAGACTTTTAGTTCGATTGTTAAACTGGCTYCCATTCGCATGGTWCTTAGCATTTCTCTATCTAAGTCTTGGTCCAGTCATCAACTTGATGTTAAGAATGCTTTTTTACATGGTCATTTAAATGGAACTGTGTATKTGTATRAACCTATGGGTTTCAAGGATCCTGCTCGTCCAAATCACGTATGTCTTCTTCGTAAGTCTCTTTATGGTCTTAAGCAGGCACCWCWGGCTTGGTATCATCGATTTGCTACTTTTGTGGAATCTATTGGTTTCGTTCACAYTAAGTRGGGCACAACTTTGTTCATTTATCACRAYGTAATGTKATTGCTTATCTGCTTCTCTATGTTGATGAAATTGTTATAACTGRTTCATTTGACGCTCTTCGCAAGCATATTATTTCTCGCCTTAGCTCTGAATTTGCTATGAAGGACTTAGGTTTACTRAGTTATTTCTTGGGCATTYTTGTGTCTCGTTGTAATGGTGGTTTATTTCTGTCTCAACAGAATTATGCAAAGGASATCATTGTRCGTGCTAGAATGTCATACTGTAAGCCCTCCCATACTCCTATTGACTCGAAAGGCAAATTAAGTACTACTCACAACACTCCTTATGATGATCCCACCCTCTATAGACGGTTATGATGTGCGTTACGGTACTTGACGTTTACTTGTCCAGATCTTTCTTATGCAGTTCAACAAATTTGTTTCTTCATTCATGCTCCCATGGTTTCTCATATGAATGCTTTGAAACGRATTATTCGATATCTTCAGGGTACTTCAAGCTACGYCATGCATKTGTACAAGTCATCTGTGACTTCTCTTGTCTCTTACACGGATGTTGATTGGGGTGGGTGTCCTGACACTCGTRGCMCTACTTCAAGRWYRTGTGWTTTTCTTGGTGATAATTTAATCTCCTYGTCGTCCAAACGGCAACCWACTTTGTCTAGGTCTAGTGCCGAGGCWGAGTATCGTGGGTTGCCAATGTGGTCTCTGAGTCGTGTTGGATTCGCAATTTATTGCTTGAGTTGCATTTTCCACTCTCTAAAGCGACTATTGTGTATTGTGATAATGTCAGTGTTATTTATTGGTCCAGTAATCCAGTTCAGCATCAACAGACTAAACACATTGAAATGGACATTCACTTTTTTCGTGAGAAGGTTCAAAAGGGTGAAATAKGTGTTTTTCATGTTCCTTCTCGCATCCAAATTGCTGACATCTTTACGAAAAGCCTCCCACAYMTTTTATTTGATGATTTTCGGGATAGTCTCAACGTTCGTAAACCTCCTGTTTCGACTGCGGGGGTGTGATAGAATATARGAGAATATATTCTTGTTATGTAAATAATTAGGGTAGAATTATTTTATTTTATTGTATATTTGTAATTCCCTAATTTAACCTAATATGGGTTGTATATATTGTAAATTATCTATGAATAATAATTTACGACAAATATTCTTTCAGTTAGTTCTCCATTACTCAAACGTTAATTAAGGTTAGTAGAGTTAAAATTCTGTAACTTTTTTCACTTTCCTCCAAAATTTAACTTCCTTTTTTTAATTGTATTTTCTCCCTCTAATTTCTACTTTTATAAGTGAATGCCTTTACGCAGTCATCCCAATCATCGTTCTCTTACCAATCTCCTCCATAAACGCACGAGTTAGTTGCTCAATTTTTTTCTGCCATGGCTGTCATTATGTACTTAATTTTTTTTGTAAGTTTGAAATGTTTGTTAATTAATTCAATGTTAGTGTTGGTAACTCTGTGCTCACATTTGTGTTRTTAAAAAATAATRTCAAGGTGAATTAAGTTAGTGTTAGTGTTGGTGTTACTCCTTAGATATTGGGTGACACAAAACAATTCAGATTATTCAACAAACATTCATTTCAATTTCCAATATCTCAAATAGGTTCAAATCAATTAAAATGTCTATAATAAAAGAAAACCAAAAATGCAATAAAACAAAATACATGGTTCATAACAGTATGTCCATGATTCTAAACAACTTAGAAGAAATTAAACTGGACATAACAATATGCCCATAAAAGAAGTTAAACTAAGTTGATAAAGTAAGTCAYAAAATCACTCAAAAGTAGGTGACTGATGATAGAGAGTCGGCAACCTATTAAATAATAAAACCTAACACGGTGTCACTAATGAGTAGTGAGGGAAAGAAACGGTCGAACGCAAGAGAAGCGTTGAATCAACCCCCGAAAGTCAATATTTAAACAGGCTAAGTCAGACTAGTTCTTTGAAGTTGGTTTGTCACTAAACTAGGAATTTAAGCTAGAATTAAGGCTAAAGGAGATAACTTTGATAAAAGAGTCTAGAGCAATGGCTACACCACTCAAATTCATCAAGGTATTGCAACAAACATGGGGGAATCAACTCAATGTTGGGGTTATATTATGGAATGTCACCTAAGAAACCTAACTACTCTTTTGAGCTAGAAGGATTGCTTAATTCATGGACTACACCCTATTTTCATGTTTATGATTKATAGTGACAACAATGTTCCCTTGACTAGAAATTRCTATTCCCGCTYCCTTTTAGTCAAGCAAGTTRAAGGGAGCCTACAYCCTAATTTCATCTTTCGATCCTTCATTAAGGAGACTAAAAATAAGTACTTGTGGTGATCAATCACAAGAACTAATATGRAATCRCTTAAACAAGGCTAATAAACAACAWCAATAATCAAAACCCCCACAAACAACCTTGGGCTGATAGTGGGTGGTATTGGAGGAAGTTATGTTCTATCYAAGAAGTGTTAAAGAGGATATATGATGAGGAGTCTTTWAGGACTTTASCTTGTTATTCGATTAAGGAAGTCTATGGTCGTTTGCTTTTTGACCCTTCGCATGTTGTCCCTTGGGATGRTGTTGTGTGGTGCCGCATTAGGATAATGTTGGCTTGCTGCGTGGAATAGGCTTCAGATGAGTGCGGTAAAGGATCTAAGGCACTTGTTCTTTACCTGTCATTTTAGTTCCAATGTGCTTAATGGAATTAGCTCCTGGTTAGGCTTTATGCATCATAAGTGTGAGTTTCTTGAGCTATTGCGGTTGATTGGCTATAGTCATAGGAGTGTGTTTCAAAAGAATGTGTTATATGCTGGTGTGGCTGTTGGTGAGGCTGCTTGTGTGTATGCTATTTGGTAGGCTAGGAATTATAGTCTATGGAATGCAAAGGTAGGGAGCATTCATTCTATAGTTTGTAGGATTTAGCATATGATACGCGCTCGTATTGCTACAATTTGACCWCGTATGTCTAYAGCGGATGTTAGATGGTGGGATAGCATTTGTAATTAGTTGGTTGTGTTTTTCCTCTTTCATTGAGAGTTAAAACATTTAGGTTGTAAAATTGGTTGTTTGAAATAAAATCTCTTACTWATTATAAAAAWCAAAWACACCTCACAAACAACTAGAAATCCATGACAAATTGAAGGTTTCACTAAACCCTAGAAATTAACTACTCACAATCTATAAATAGTTCTATAAACAACAATGTACAGTTCATAATATGTAAATCAAGGCTATAATCAACAATCAATAGCAATTTGGAACTAAAAAACAACTAATAATCATAAAAATGTGATTAATCCACTGAATTACAAAGATGAACAAAAAAAGGGAGAGAGAAAGTTATTCTAAAGTTTCAAAATGCACAACCATAGAGGGATTGTCTTCAATAAGCTTTAAATCTTGAGTACCAAATAGAATATTCAATGAAATTGAAGTTACAACTAAACCCAAAGTAAGTGGAAATTATACTAGTAAGAGAGGAGAGAGAAAACCAAAACTACTTGCTAATCTAGAATACGAGAGAGAGTCCCCAAAAGAATGCAAGGGTGTAGGTCAAATGTTTCCCAAGAGTGGGCAAAACACCAACCAAACAACAAGGGCCCCGCAAAAATAAAAAGAGGAAAAAGATATAACTTGAGAAAACGACCCAGGCTAATAGTAGCGGGCAGGAAACGGGCAATAGTGCCTGCTACTCCGTAGTGACAAAATAGGGCAGGTAGATAGAAAGTGTAGTGGGAAAAACGGTTGCGCGCTACTAGTCGTGACTTAACCGCTACACCCTAGTAGCGGCCGCTACTGGCCATTACTCCATCTCGATATTCTCACAGGGAATCCAACCAAGACAAAGGAGGCCTACTAGCAGCCGCTACTGGATCACTACTAGATCGCTACTTTTTAAAAGATCCAAAATGTAAGGTGAAAGGCTTTCGAGATCGAGTGCGCCCTAATCAAGGCTGCAAAAGACCCCTAAACACGGCCAATGTGGGTCTAAACTACGTTGGAACATCTTAAAGTCGCCGGAAATCAAAGAGTACCTAAATATCACATGAAAGAAAGATAAAAAGGTGGCATAAACGCTAAAAGCAACCGTTAGAGGGTTAGAAGAAGAATTCAAGGATACAAACTCAAATCAATGTGAAAAAGACTCAAAATGACCAAAATAGATAAGAAAAAGACTCTAATATGGGATGCATAATCCAAATTGTTATGTGTCCTCAAACAACTAAAAAAAGAGAGAAGAGCATGAACATGTCCCTCGAGAGAGGGTGACTCAAAATGACTCAAACTTTAACGAACGACTCTACTATGCATGATAACAGACACTAACTCGGACAATGAGACAACAACCTCTACTAGCAAGCCAATGAATAACCAAAGGGGCAATGAGAGACCCGAACCAAATGGTCCAAGAACCAACCCACTCCTAAAATCACATCCCTAAAGTACTCATGAGCAGTGTAAATAATCAATCCGTAAGGGAGAATCCAAAGAAATAGAGTAGGAAAGGAAAGAACGGTCTCTCATAGGTCCCGTGAGTGGTGCTCACTTAATAGACTTTACTTGTGACTTATGCAACTTTGAATCAAATAGTCTTTTCAGGGTTGCAATGGGGCTTTGGTGAAGGTGTGAAAAAGTTTTTTTTAATGTGATGGTAAGCCTAAGAGAAGCATTTGAAAACCAAATATCGAACCAAACAAATGAAAATAACCACTAAGCATCGGAAACAACTCCGTAAAGACATACATGGCCAAACTACTAACCAAGGAAAAAAAATATACAAGTATCCAAAATCAAACATTTAATACGGTACTAAATATTTACATATAAGGCTAATAACATATTGTTGGTGATCGCACTTGCTTTGATAATGATAGACATGTGAACTAGCAAGTTACCACCTTTTATGGAATTCCCTCAATTTTTTATATGTTTTCATTTTTTATTTTATTTAAAATGCAAACTAATATTTACATTACAAAAACAATTAATATTTACATTAGTAAACTTCTACGAACAAAATATATGTAACACAACGAACCAAAATTATGCTTCCCTGGCAAACTGAGGTTATGGCTTATAATGTGGCTAAAAGAAACGAATTGAAGGCTAAGGCTCAAAATAGGGGACAAAAGGGGAACATGATAAAGAAAAACAGATAAACAAAGATTAGAAACAAAACTAAAGGAAAAACTAACAAAAATATATAAAATCTCTTTCCAAATAAGTCACAAGCCACGTTCTCGATAAGAGTCACATCAACAAGTCTTCTTAGCACTCATGAAGTGGAAGAGCGAAGTTATGAAAGGTACATATCCAGTAGAAGGCTCAAAACTTTCACGGGTTTAATAAGTACCTTTCATGACTTCCGATTACGTGGGAGTAACAACCCAAAACAAGCGCAAAGAGCCAACCAAAACCACAATAAATGACTTGAATCCTTATAATCCTTGAATCTTTCCCATAGTTTGTTCAATGTTTCATCCTCTTGTTGAGTAAATTTAATGATTTACCTCCTTACTTCGAAAGTTTTCTCCGGTGGGCAATGTCGAGTAAGGGAATCTTTTGTCACTTCCTCCGAAGTTGTCAAAGACCCTTCACTCATAGTTCTCAACCAATGCATGGCCTTGTCCCATAGAGAGAATTAGAACATATCCATGCGAATGAACTCGGGAGTGATATTGTTTTACTTGATTGTATTAGAAAGCTCTAAGAAATTGTCCAAGTGTGAGAATGGACACTCATAAAGACCTCCCACAAATTGATCACATTGTATCATTCGAATGAGTTAAGGAGAGAGCTCAAAGTTGTTTTCATTACTAGTTGGAAGCCTAAACCCACTCCTTAGCTCAAATACGTTAGAATGTTCAAAGTCTCATATCAATTGTTGAGTAGGAGGTGCTCCCACCATGCGATCACCTTCAAATTCTAAGGTGTATTCCTCGGATTCGGAATCCGTGCAAACCAAAGTAAATTTGGGTTGACCTTGGAGGAGCCTTCTCACTTACCTCAATGTGCTATTTAGCTCGGGAGAGGAGATTGCTTGCTACTCCATGTCATGCACAGTCAATCAAAGCCAAATAGAAAGTTAGCAATGGCGATAACAAGGTAAAACTCGGAATAATCAAAAGAAATATAAAATAAAACTATATTACAAAACCTAGACTCATTTAACAAAAACCATTTCAATGTGACTTTGCCTCCCCGGCAACGGCGTCAAATACTTAATGGAGCTTTGCCAACCTATCAAATAATAAAACATAACTCGGTCTCACTAGCTGGTAGCAAGGGCAAGAAAGGGTCGAACTCATGAGAGGTGTAGAATCAACCACCGAAAGTCATTGTTTAAATAAGTTAGTGAAACTAGTTCTTCGAAGTTGGCTTGTCACAAAACTAGAAATTTAAGCTAGAAATAAGGTTAAGCGAGATAACTTTGATAAAAAGGTCTAGCGAAATGGCTACACCACTCAAAATCATCAAGGAACTGCAACAAACATGGGGGAGTCAACTCTATGTTGGGGTTGAACTATTGAACGTCACCAAAGACACCTAACTACTCTCTCGAGCTAGAAGTAATGCCTAACTCATGGACTACAACATATTTTCATTGTTATAATTTCACAAAACCAAGCATGAAAGCCAAATTCACGATGACAACAATGCTCCTTTGACTAGAAATTTCTATTTTCATGGCCTTTTAGTTAGGAAAGTTCAAGGGAGCCTTTCTCTCTATAGTTTTTTCTCTTTCTTCTAGTTATGTTCATGGCGAGAAAGAAAGTAGTGAAGAAGGCTACTAGAGAGCGGGAAAGTTCGAAAGAAGTATAGATTTGTGATCTGCTTTCAATGGCGACTCCATTGGTAGCAAAATCAAGGTCATTTAGCGAAGTTATGGCTGTTAAAAGTTGGACCTCCGGAAGCCCTGCCAGGTCCATACGTGCACCGCATGCTCCACCGTCCTTCCGTGCATACGCCAAACTCACCCTATAGCTCCTTTGCATGCGCATTCATCACTATTTTGCTCATAACTTTTATGCAAGACAAATGGTGTTTGAAAATAGAGATTGAGAGCTTTCCAATTGGATATATGTAATGCGTCAAACGGAGCTCTACATCAAAAGTTATGAACATTTGAAAATGGAGTTCACTTTCGAGCATTGACTTATGTGAATTTAGTAATGTAGACACCTGAAAATGTGTCTCCCCAAATGAGTAATCCGTGATGAAACATACCGCGTCTCGCGTTTGTTTCGAATCAGAAAAGATGCTTTGAATTCATAAAAGTTGGAAATATGCGAGGTCGTACTCGGAAATATTGAGCAAAGGTCCAAGGCAAGGGAAAAATACTTTCTTTCGGTTTTTCAAAGTTTTCAAAGGTTTTCAAAGCGATTCTCATGCTTTTTTATGTTCATCAATGTCCGTACATTTTCTGAATCCGCCAGTATTTTTAAATTATTTTTCTGATTTTCTATGATTTTCTATGAATTTGCAATGTTTAAATACGCAGATACGCAGAAAATACATGAATAATTAGAAACTCCGGAATACGTGAACCTTCTAGACATCTAGAACTCCTTGCTTGGAGAGCAAGTGTCTAGGTCGTCATCAAAGGAATCACGATAAAATCGGAGGAAATCAAAATATTTCGAAGTTTTGGAAAAAATACACAAAATCATTGAGCGTATATACGCAACTGATGGCGTATATACGCTCAACAGGAGCGTATATACGCTCAACAGGAGCGTATATACGCTCATACTATACATACGAAAATTGCCAAAAATTGTTGAAGGGAGCAGCTATATACCTGCAAGTGAGCGTATATACGCAGAAGCAGCGTATATACGCTCCACTTGCAGCGTATATACGCAGGTTTCATGCTCTGTTTTTGCCTCGTGCCTATAAATACGCTCTTGCCTTGTTCAGTCCGACATCTCGACTACACACACGACTTATATGCTTCCTACGATACTCTCTCTCTCTCTAAAACACTTCAAACACTCAACACATTAACTTCGTTTTAGTTCAAAGCATCGATTCTCTTTCGAATCATCAAGCGATAACAAAGGTTGATTCTGAGATTACTCACCAATAATCTCTCTCACTTTTTTAATATTGACTAACCATTGTTATGAGTTTTTAATATAATTAAAGCAATGTAGAAACTCACTTTTAACTTGTTTCATGTAAATATGTAGGGTTTTACAATGTTGCAAAGTTTCATTGGTTTTAGTTTTTCATTTCATTATTATTATTCATTGTCAATACTAAAATTCTTTATTCTTGTATAGCAATTGAAGGCGGAGATCCATTGCACTTGCGTTTTATCAAGGACTAACATCATTTCTTTGTTTCATGTAGCAATTCAAGCAAAGGATTCGTTTCATTGCGTTTTCAAACTAACTTTTTTTTCTTTGCAGATTTAGGTAAGATGAGATTGCATATACTTTGAAGTTTATTCACTTCATATTATTGCATATTATATCATTGTATAACTTTGTATATATTTTGCTAAACAAGACCGGAATTATGTGAATCACTTTTAAATCAGAATTAACTATGGACAACCTGTTTAGGCACCGTTTAACATGATTAATACAAGTGTCATAATTTCTAGTAGTAGTCTCTTGTGCATAATAGTAACACACTTTCATAGTAATCTAGGTTATAGAACGCTCCTAAGGTGCTAAAAACGTATTGTGTGCATCCAATAAATCGTGTAAATGAATTCAATGAGACCGAATAGAGGCCGCTACATGCGGGGAATTGGGTTACAGATCTGATTCGTACCATGTCCCCGAACCCACGACTGGTACTTGATTGGACGTGGGCCATTGATTTGCACCAACGTTCGGGTCCGTGACCTATCAGCACGGTGGCGCCCTCATTCGCGACACACCCCAACGCACTCACTTGGGGATTCCGTGGTCAAGCCCACGCAAAAGCACCTCGATGTAGTACCAAGCCGCGCGCCCGCTATACGCTGAGGGCGCGGCCCACGTCCTACAATTTGGCGACTTCACTGGGGATAATCACCGTTGGTGAAGGACAGACGTTGAAATCTGTATTCCATCA
>SNQN01008053.1:3844-30789 GCA_008642245.1 Bassia scoparia | reverse complement strand
GGGCGGCGCGTCCCCGGAGCGTACGACTTTCGCCGCACGCGCTGTCACGTGGCAGCCTCCCCGCACGTGCAAGTCGAATAAACATCACTGACCCAGTCCACAGTGGATCATGGAGACATGCCCATGCCACGTGTCTGCCGACATGGTCAATGCTCCCCAACGCGAACGTTGTCATAAAGGCGCGGGAAACGGACTCTGGTGGGAAAACGCGGATAACCCCGGTTTTGAGCCCGGTCTTTACATGACCTACATTCATGACCTACCCGGAAGTTTGCTCTCAATGAACCCACTTTTTCTCGCATGTACCACTCTTCTGCAGTGCTGGTCGCTGATGGGCGGTCATCGTGGGCGGGTAAACCCGCCACCCGAATTACAATTTTCCCCTGACGTTGAAGTTCCCTACGGATGAGCCTAGAGGGTTCTCCCCACCGTACATGGAGAAAGTACGCGCCCTACGGCCGGCTATATTGGCCGTTGAGACGGAGAGCTGATCGTCACGTACGGGCAGACAGGTCGGCCACTACATGGTTGGGGTTGTACAAGGAGGGAGAGGGTCAAGGTGACCATCTAAAGCCACCTTTACACACACTCGTTTGGGATGAATCATAAGGCGTTGGTTTTAGGGAGACTAGGTTGAGCAGCGTCGACGTTACGTATAAGTGTCAGGTAGGGTGCCGGCAACCCGAACTGCGCCACCTGGGTTTTTAATTGCTGTTGTGGTTCATGCCCGGGGTTCCTAGCCATGGATCTGGTCCAACTTCAAGGAATACACTAGTCCATAGCTAGAATATACAATTATGCCAATATATCATATATCATTATAACTAAGAATTAGGTGATTCTTTATGTGAGTGTGGGGAATTTATTATTTGACATGTTTTTGATTTTCATTTACTAATGTAAATGATTGGTTTGATTATTTGGACGATAAATTGCGAATTGATATTAGTCATATGTCGATACCAATATACTGTTATACCATTAGTTGTAGATTGTGTTCTACTTCTAATTGTCATGTTATGAAAATTTATCTTTTAATTCTTTAATCTCTATTATATAGGAAGGAGGGAGGAAGATGTATCCACCCCTCTTAAAAGACTTTATATCCTTAATGAAATTTAAAAATTCATAATTGATCCTTTAATATGTATGCATAAAATGAAAATTGCATTAATTATGTGAGTTAATTATCAAAATATGAAACAATGAACATTATTCAATTGTATTAAAACATTAATGTTTGATTTTGAATGTCAACTTTTGAAGACATTTAATTATTACAAAATAATTACAATTTCAGATAATTGTATGCTCTTGCTTATAAATCTTTATTATGATACATCTCATATAATCATTGATGATACGAGGATTTTTATAATACAAGCACGCACCGTGTGCACATAAAAACTAGTTTGCTTAAATACAGCGAATTTGCTTTGTTACCTTTCACTAGAGGAAACACTAGTGAGAATGATCCAACCACAAATCGTGTGTGTAATACAAGCTCTTATGGTATTACGGACTACTTATTTTGTCAAAGGATTGGATAATTGGCTCATAATTAAATTTTTTTAATCATAATAAATAGTGAATGACTCATGCTTATAAACATGATATTCGCATATATGCAATAGATTTAATATGTGTAACCTCGAGACTGTCTCGAGTGTCAAGGTTCATGTGTGAGGATCTAATAAGATTGAGACAAGTAAGTTCAATTTTATTTTATATGTAATTAAGTTCAATTCACGATTTTAATTTGTTGGTTTAGTTGGTTAAGATTCAATGAAAAATCATGGGTTGGTTTTCAGTTGGTTAATAGTTTAGGTTGATCTCGAGTATTTTGTTGGGAGATTATTATTCTTGTGCATGTTTTCTGAATTGCCATTTTATCTTGTAAATCATGATTTATTGTTGATGGGTTGTTTAATTGTTGCACTTATTATTGCTCTGTGTTGTTAAAATTGTCTATAGAACGGATTAATTTAATTTGTGTGATTGTGTTTGTGTCAATACAAACTCCATTATGATATTCGGATTGAATTATTCTATCAAAAGGAGCCCTAATTAGAATTTAAAATAAACAATAAATAATAAATTACTCAAATCCGAATGTATGAAACACTGATTAGCCACTTGCACTAATTATATACTAGTATGGAATTGGCAAAACGCGAAATGCGGTGCTTGAATATTTTATGCGATAATTTTTCTTTGCATAATTGCTTAAAAGTAAAAAATTAAATTTAAACATTTTATTTCTATTACATTTCTGGTCTTTGTACTAGTCCCCACCCAAATTTTCTTTTCTTTTAGTAAATTTAATTAATATGATGAAATTATTTTGAAGAAGTTAATCAGATTTCAAGCCAATAAGATAATAAAAAATAATCCGTACCTTCATTGTTTGAGATTTTATGTAGAATAATGATATAGTTCATAATGTAATTTGTTTGTTCATATATGTTTTTAGAAAGCTACTTGTCTTTGAATAGATTGAACTTGATATTATTTGTTATATGTAATTAAAGTGTATTAATGTATATTGATAAAATAATTAATGGTATATTTCATATTATTTTGTTAGATAAATGCATAAACTTGTGAGCAATTATTCCATTTTTAGTGGTATTTTTTATCTAATTGAATATAATATTATTTTAAATATCAATCATTAGGACCTAGGAATTTCATTAGTGACACCATTGCTCCCTTGCTTATAAATAGGATGACAATACATGTAAAGTCTTGTCCAGTATATATGTGTAGCGTGTGTGACGAACCTAATATGAGTAGATCCAACATTTATGCTTATTGTACTTACTTTCAAATTTAATTATTGATGAATCGTATTACTTTGCCTCTTTATATATATATTTTTTTTTTTAAATTTAAAACGCTTTTGCATGAAAAGGAGGGAAATTTATATTTCACAGTTAATAATTATTATAATACGAGCAAATTAGGTTAAACAAAAACAAACGAACTGAATGTATCAATTGTATCCTAAGTATGAAGGTGATATCAAATAAGCATAAAAGTAATAAGTACATTAACAAAAAATTTAAGATATATATGATTTTCATGAATAGTCATTATAAGCGAAGTAACATTGACATATATGATTCTAATTCACAATAAATGTGGCAAAATTAAATTTTGTTTTATTTTTTTATTTCCCTTTTAAGTTCAACTGTCCATAAACACCAAAAAAAAAAATTCAATGGCCAACACAAATGCTATCTTACATTCTAGTAATAACTAAACATGTAGAGAAAATGGTTAAGGTGAGAGTTAAAACATTGTGTCGGAAAATTCACATGTTCGAAACAAGTTAGAAACAATAGTACATTTTTTTAGAGAAGAAAGTTGTGTCTCCCCTTACATTTTACATGCCGTTACTTCCATACTGTGTTAAAATTTTGATGAAATTGAAAGCAGTATTCAAACTCGTCGTGTTCAACTCGTTCAAGCAAATTTCATTATCGTGGACCAAATACCCATTAAGCCTAACCCTAGCTAAACATACATCAACTCTCCCTTGTGTAGATATGTAGTGTTTATTGTTCAACATTCAACAATGCCTAAATTAAGCACCACCGACCGATATCCTTGAGTTTTTTTTTTTTGCCTAGCTGTGTGCCATCAACCCATAACTGGTTTCGTCATGTCGTCCGTGTCCGTGTCCGTGCCTGCCCTGTTACCCGTACCCGTGGCCATTCAAGTGTCTAGGAGTAGTGAGTTATATGATCACTCTCCGAAATTGATCAAAATTAAACCAACGGGTATCCTCAATCTAAAGAATACTACATCAGACATCACAAGGAATCACAACACAATCATCCATCATTTCTTACCTAACTAACAATCCCTCGATTCCATTGAATTTCTTCAATCATCATCTCTAATTCCCAAAGTCACCATTCAAATCGATGTAGGTTAAATTCTCATCTCATAATCATTTCAATCTAATGTGATGATCTAATTTAATTCGATTTGATTCGACGATTCAGTTGATATAATTTGTTGCTCTGAATTGAGAGTTGAACGATGAATTTTCTGCTGCGGCAAAGCCCTAGCGCCGCCGCGAGCACCACCCACCTTCGCCACGCAACCAACGACGGAAACTCCACGATCAACTCCCGCCAGTTTCGCCGTGGTTGAGAAAACACCTTCGCAAGTGTTACCACATTAGAAGGTTTAATTGCGGAGATAAACGTCGCTTTCTTCTCCAGTAATTATCGTCCGATAGTAATCGTGATTCGTTTTGTTAGTGAAATGGCGATTTAGCTCTACTACTAGTAAAGATTTCTTCCTCTTGATGAATAACAAAATTCGATTAGGGAAATGAAGGCTGGATCACAATGCCTTTCGAGTACGTTCAAATTCTCCCCTTATTCATTTTTATTTATTCTAATTTTGAATGTTTGAGTTATTTGATTAATGTGGTTGTTGAACGATCTTTGATTGAGTATGTTTTGGAATTGTTGCAGAAGTAATGTAATTACACTTATTGACAGATTTCTACACTATGTTAAGTAGTATGTTGTGTTTAATTTCATTGTGTATATGATCTTGTAATTGTGATGTTACCTGAGGCTAATCTGAAAACTGATCCTCTGATTCTTAAAGCTCTGCCGGGTATTGTTGATGTAGATGTGATGTAGTTTGGAATCTGAAATTCGAAGTGTGGCAAGAGCTAGTGTGCGGAAATGACTAGCAAAACAAAGGGTTTGGAAGGAATTATGAACGCCCAATGTATTCAATTCATTGGATAATATTACGAAATTGACGCTTCACTACAATTAGGAGATAGATCACTCTTACATGTGAGTTGGAATGCCATACACATGATATAGTTATGTCTACATCAAATTACCCGAAGCTGAAAAATTGCCTTGAAAAGTATGTAGGTCTTTTAAAGTCTTGGAAAAGAGTTTGCAAAATCTACCAATAAAGCATTAAAGTCTTGAAATATGAAAGTAGAATTCTTTTTAGATTAGATGTAAAAATTTTATTGTTCTAGGTGCTCATATTTCCCTAGAATTTAGGTTGCAATATTTTTTGGTGAAAATTGAGAGTTTTCCATGATCGGAACATGGATTTTATTTTCCATCTCCGTTGTCTTGTGCTTCAACCATTTTCTAATGGTTCCAAAAGCAAGGAGAGCCCCATATAGGTCTGCAATATGCTTGTTTGCATACTCCGTACTTCAATTGATATTTCTGAATGGCTTTTATTGCCATGATCCAAACACCAATTGTCATCTTGAAGCTATTATGATTTTCTTCATTGCTATGCATATATAGTTGGAATATTCGAATGTAGACTTGCTCTAAAAGCTTGTGCCTTTTTTTTGCCATTGTAGATGTAGAATATTAGTTCAATGTTTATATGTTCCTAATAATGATATGCATATGCAGAAAAAATCCTGTATGATTGAGTAGTGCTCCAGATGTTAATTGGTTCATTCTAATCGTTCTTTGTTTTTCCAGGTTACCACTTCTTTGTTTTAATTTTGGTATCACTACTTTAAGTACATGCATATATTGGTTGCACAAACTTTTGCTGATAACCCTACCTGAACAGACAGGTTCTATTGTAGCATGTTGTCTGCATCCAAACAAGAGACTGAAATTAAATCCATTTAAACTTGCGCTGTGATGAGTTAAAAATGGCTTTGACAAGGTGCCAAGGTCCAAATGGAAATATTGCAGATCAAGATTCACTTTCTGGCGAGCCAGTTCAGCTTAATAACCTAGATGCTAAGATGGAATAAGCAGGAATAGATGTATCTGCTGTGGTCTTACCTTAGAATTGGAGATCATAGAAAACAAACACAAACATTGCTGCAGAGATTTTAAGGACTCACATTTTTTGTGCGAATAGCTGATCAGTGAGAGCATTCTATGTCAATAGAAGCTCAAGTAGAAGCACCTGAAACAATAGATGACGGCTGATTATATGGATAACAATAAATCTACTGGATCAAGAAACTCGGTTAAGTGCTTGATGAAGGAAGGTTTGATGCCCGTGTTTCTGGTGGTGTGCAAAAATTCTGATTTCAGTGTTGTTCCTTGCTAATGGAGAAACATTGTATGTTTCAAACAAATCCTATGCATTTGCATTTCATTATGTCATTAGCAATTTCCATATTATCGCATCTTCTACCCGCCGAATTAAGTGTTACATTTGACCCAAAAAAAAAAAGAAAGAAAAAAAAATCTCACATTTTGTTCAAATAATGCACTTGAATTAAGGATACAAAGATTCTAATGCATCCTTAGGTGTTAACTTTCAGGCACCTGAAATCTACTTCTAAGGTTGAGGAACATTGGCATGTCATGTTACAATTTTGTTATATGCTTACATGTAAAAATTTTGTTGATGTATTTTATGCCTGTGTATTGTTATAAAATTTAACAATATGAATGAGTAAACCTATGGAATGCCCTTTTAAGAAATGATATAGGAAAATGTTGCTATGGCAACTCTTATGATCAATATTGTATTCATGATTATGTTTTGGGCTTAAATAATTCTATAAACAATATGATTTTGCCAATTCATTTTTTAGATATATGTTTTCATTTGTTGTACTTGTGGTAGCATCTGGTAGCATTGCTTGTGAGTTGAGTTGTTACGAGAATTTTATCGTAGTTTCCAAGCTGAGAATAGCAAGGTGTGATGACTGATAAATCTATCTTTTAGAAAAAGCGTCAATCTTCTACATTCATTATCATGTACAACTCGGACTAAATAGTATCGTCCTTTGAACAACCCCTTGACCTTCTTCCGTTTTTTTCATTAAAGACTTATACTATAATTGAAAATTCTTACATTTTTAGGGTAGGCTATTTTTAATTACCAACGAGATAATGTGTACAAGATTTATTTTGATTGAACAAAGAAAATGCAAATGTTGACTCTTTGACCAGAGAAATATGAGATTAGATAGAGATAAACGTGTGAAGCATTTGTTAGTTACCCAATGGCAATTTACAGAGCACGAAGTGTGAAACACACGTATGCAATAAGAATATCCGTCATCAGGATGGATTATGGAAAAAAGTAGAATACCAATAACTGAAGGGAGCTGATGCCAACACATCTGTAAACTTAAAATGTTGTTCATATTATCAAAAACAAATTAAAAAAACGAGCTGCTTAAACTCTGCTGAGTGAAGTTTGGTCTCCCATAGTGAATTTTTAGGTCATTGAACACTCTGAACCAAGTTTTATTGATTAGGAAGCCGTAGCATTTCATTTCATGTAGCTGGCTTCTAAAGGTAGGATATATTTCCTAATTCCCTTGTGTGTCCTGCTGCTATGATAACGTATTTGAATGAGTTTGCAAAAAGTTGTGATGCTTTCTCCATCTGTTGTGACATTTTAGTTATTTTTTCTTATTCTTATCTCACTTATTTTCTCTTCCCAATTCTTGTTGGGAAGGATGCAGGTCTTTACCAAGTGAATGTTGGTGTTGATTCTTTGAAAGATTTCCACTACTAGAAATCTTCAATTGAGAACATTCCATGACTAGATCCATGGCTTTAGAAAGTGATGTACCGACAGAGAAGAACATTCCGGTGAGGAATTATTAAAAATGTTGCTTCCTTTAAAATAACTCCTTCTTCCCGGTAAATCAGCTGTATCCCCATCATATTAATGCTTCCCATAAAACAAGCTTTTCTGCTCAAGTGGTTCTCAGCTTTTGTCTCACTTAGAAGTACTCCATAGTCATCACTACCCCCAAAATAGTCCATCTGGCGGAATCACCCATCTGTTTCTTCTTCTTTTTCTCCAAACCTAATTTTTGAGTGAGATTGGAATGTTTTGCGTCCAAAAGTCATGAAGACTCCAAGAATGGAAGCCAGGGTTTGCTTTCCTTTCGTGGAGTCCCCCTGGAACCAAGAAAGATTCTCTGTTTCTTGTTGGACTGGAAGGAATTTACATTACCTGGCAGAAGATGGAGGAAAGCAACTTGAAAATTATTAACCTGTTGAAATCCACTCATTGCTGCAAATTGCAATACAGATGACCTTCTTTGTGTTTCAGAAAAGGGTGAAAGTCAAAGTTATCCATCATGTCATCTTTTTTCTTTAAGGGTTTTTAGAGCTGTTATAATTGCAGATTTGCCTAAACTGTGCTCAATAACTTGCCAGAACGTTGTCCCACCCCATGTTCCAGATATGGTTTGTATACATTGATGCTATAAAAATATTGTCTCTGAAGAGCTTCAAAGGCGGGTACCACCTTTGTCCTGTTCCTATTGCAGTATTGAAGCTGGACTGACCATATCTTGCCAAATTTGGCCCTAAGGTTGTTCTATTCATGAAAGCTTGTTCAGTATTGTTGTTTTGGTAATTAAATCTCCATGCGTTTTTTATTTGTGTTTTTTTGTTCACTTTTTTCCTAAGAAATGGATTGTTGGGAACTTCATTCAAAGAATTTTAGGGCCTATGGAAACATTTCATCCTTCAAAGTTGCAATTTTACGTCTTGTAATCTCTCTAGCGGGTTAAATGTAGATTGCACTCAACTTGAGCTC
Source organism: Bassia scoparia (assembly GCA_008642245.1). Classification (NCBI taxonomy): domain Eukaryota; kingdom Viridiplantae; phylum Streptophyta; class Magnoliopsida; order Caryophyllales; family Amaranthaceae; genus Bassia; species Bassia scoparia. The sequence continues at coordinate 22,239 of SNQN01008053.1, read as the reverse complement.
CTCAAAGATATTCTACTTTTGTGTGAATTTAAGTAGACTAAGTTTTTGAGCCCCTTCTAAAACATCAGAGTCGTTCTTTGATTGTCTTGTTCAGTCTCATCTGCTTTGTGGTAGACGTGTATACTTTGTTGTTGCTCTTTATGATCTGTTTATTTTTGTTTTGATTTTTGTGTCTCTTGTTTTTTTGTTGATTTGGTTGTTTGTTTTTTCTTTTTGTTGTTTTTTTTTTATTTGATTATTTATTTTTTTTTTTTTCTTGATTTTTTTTGTTTTTTGAATTTTTTTGTCTTGCGTTTTTTTTTGTTTGATATTTTTTGTTTGGTTTTTTTTTTGTTTTTTTTTGATGTTTTGGAATTTGATTTTTTTATGGGGGGTTGTTTTTTTTTTTTTGTATTTATTTTTTTGACATTTTTTTTTTTTTCTTGTTGATTTTGTTTTTTTTTTTTTTTTTTGTGTTGTTCTTTTTTTGTTTTTTGATTTTTTTTATTTTAATTTTTCTTTTGTTTTTGATGTTGTGATTTTATAATTTTTTTATTTGTTGTTATTTTTTTTTTTTTTTTGTTGATTTATTTGTTGGTTTGTTTTATTATTATTTATTATTTGATTCTTATCTTTTTTTTTTTTTTAGTTTGTTTGTTGTTTTATTTTTGTTTTTTTGATTTTTTTTTGTGTTTTTTTTGATTTTGATTTTTTTTTGTTGGTTTTTTTTTTTTTTTTTTTTTTATTTGTTTTTTTTATTTTTGAATCTAGAAACTTTACTGTTGCCAGGCTTTTGAGGGGTTGTGTTTCATTTTGTGTCTAATGGGGGCTATGTATGCTGTCAACTAAGCTATATTAAGCAGCAGAGAGAGTTTACCATGTTAATAAAGTCCATCTATTTAAAATATAGTTTAGTCCAGACCCAGAAGCTAAGGGTCTGAAGATATTAGCTTATAAACGTGTAGAGATCATACAGTATAGGTCGTATAGTTAACTTACTGATATTTGTGCACTTATGAATCATCTTTTAAGATTATTCTCCTACTTTTTGTGACTTTAGACGTAAACTAAGTTTTGATAACCACGACATGCCATACATGTTATCCAATACAAGTACTCTTTACGCTAATGTCAACAGTTTCCTTCAGGAGGTTTACACTTTGTAGTTGATGCTGTTTAATAGTTGATTTGTTAAGGAAACAATTATTTAGAGCCTCAATTTGCTATTCCTGTAGGTTTAACCTATCTTGTTAATCATTGACAGAATGTGTTCTGCAAGCCATAAGCATAAAGGCTTGTTCAATTTTTTTTAATTTCAGTTGTTTCCTTATAATGTTGATATTGACCTTCCTCGGTTTCAAATCATTTGTCCTCCCTATCAATTTTGTTTGTCACATGGATTGTACTATTCAATTATCATAATGTTTTCATTAATTTTTAGCTGCTCTGCTTCATTGAGCTTCTCTTCCTCTGTTTTTCTGTTGTTCGGTTTACACGTGTAGTATATTTTGTGCTGTTAATATCTGCATTATTTACTCTAACCCCCTTCACTTTGTTTTCTTCCATGTTTCTTTTTAAAAAGTTGAACGTTTTAGACTAAAGCTTTTATTTCCCTTCAATAAAAAAAGAACTAAAGCTTTACAGTATCAGTGTGGGTTCGCGCTGCTACTTTTGCGCGAAAACAGGGTAGAACTTTATATTGAGATCATTAGTGGTTTGCCAGCTATTAATTGCTTCTGAACCTATCTCATGCAAGAGGTGAAGAGCACTCTTTATCCTCAAGCCAGCTATATTCCGCCTTAAAGAAGTCTAAGATACCTGATGATAAAATCATTATGCATCAAAGCTGGAAGCAAGACAACAAGTGTTCGGCTGTCTGCAGTAGATGTTGAAGAACGAAGATATATCTGGCTTCTATTAAGTATGCTATTAGTATCATGTCGCTGTAACTACTCTGTAATCCTTGTCAGTCTTTGAACTTTTCAATTTGATTCTATAAGCTAATAGAACTGTGATAACTCTAAATTATCTAGTAGAATCAAGACTATTTTCAAGAAACCCCACTGAATGGCGACCAAGCATGTCAAGGGACTTCTGATATCAGTTCGATCTTCAAACTCAAATCAAAACACTGGATTTACCTTGAGTCTCTCAGCTGCCGGTTCAGGTTTCTTCGCAACAACCCCCCTGTAAAAAGAGTACTAATTCTCTCCAATAAAAATTGCATGGTCAATGTTTTTTCTTTGTGTATGTAACTCTTCAAGCATCAACCTCACGGTCTGAATCTTGCTACAATACTTTCCAGCGATCATTACCACCTCCTCCTCAGTTTGTCTCTAAATCCACACGTCATCACCATGAGCCCATACAACGGTTGCACAACCAGAGGATTAGCTACTGTACCCGGTTCTTGCGAGAATCAAGTAATAGTTTCCCAGTCTCTTTCTTTCTATCAGCAGGCTGTTCCAGTTGCTGATGTTCATTCCAAACAACTGCTTTGAGTACTCATTTGTGTTGATAGCAGATTCCATGGTTACTGCCATTAGCCTATCATTGTCTTTTAGTGACCTTTCTTTAGTGTAGATAGTATGTTTTGATCACGCTGGTTTTCTCTGGTTATCAGATGTTCCTCTCAATCAACTGCAAGATCAAGCTTGAGCGCTTCCATGACAAATGCATAATTACATATACTTGCAGATTTTATGTAGAAAGGTTAATTTATTATAAATATTGATCTTACCTTAAACTTGAAGCTCTGTCAAAATCTTTTCATGGTATTGCAAATCTTCATATCTTTGCTCGGTTTTGAAATTTCTTCATTGTCATGTTACAGAGAGAAGAAATTTTGTTTCTATGCATGTTGCAAAGCGAGCTATTGTCCACTTAAGTATGAGAAGTTGCATAAATGAGGGCCTTTCAACTATGCACACGTAACACATCGCTTTCAGGAATATATAATTTTCTCTAGGGGGTAATGACTATCTGCTCTGTTCCCAATCCCCCAAAAGGAGGAAAAAAACATTCCATGTTATCTCTATGTTAATCTTCATAATATGTCCTCAATAAGGCTCTTGCGGCAACTTCCTATTAGAGAGTTTTGAATTTCTAGAAATGAGTTTGACATCAAACGATCAGCATTTGGTGGTTGCATTCAGTGAACCGCGAAAGAATTTGGTAAACTTAAAAAATGGTGTTGGTCATTAATATGTTGGACTTGTGGTTGTTTTGGCTTAAAGTGATTCATCAAAAGTAGAAATGAGTTTCTTCAAAGTATGTTGATATTTTTGTGCTTGTATTGCTAGGTAAATTGTTCTTTAGAATATTGTTTGCTTGGTTATATTCATTTAGTCCATCTGGAATACATCTTCTGAATTTAGTTCTTACACTCTTTTAATCGGCGGTTTTTATGTGACATTATTACAGCTTGGCAAAATTCAATGACTGTAATGGGTTCTGTAAAGCATTTAATTGATTTATCTTGAGTAGCTAATCTGACCTTCATACGAAGGTAATTGAGAAGCAGTCCTGGCAAGTTGTACCTTCCGGCCTCCTGTCTGAATAATCTTCCCACCTATATCAGAAAATAGAAAAATCTTTCATTAGGTCCTTCAATGTATATGTTTCATGCTCGTAATGGTGAATGTGGTCATCAGTAGCTTGGTCCCTTTCCTGGCCCTGCCTGAGTATCTACAAATTTCTACGGGTTCTTCAAATGTCTTTGTTGAAGCCAGCCATTCCAGAAAATTCGTCCATTCTCCATCTTCAAAAGTTTTTTTTTTTTTGTTTTTTTCATGGTGTTGTATTTTTAATCACGAAAATCAGGGAAAATGACTGTCTGTGAAACTCTCTTTAACTATGCAAAATGTTGCCTCAACATTGATTTTGGGGAAGAAATCTTTTCTTTCATTTGCAATGCTCCTTTTAGTATCTTGGACACTCTTTCCTTACAACACGGAAAGATTGCCTCCGTTTTGTGTTTTTTTTTGTTACACTCGACTTTGCACTATCATCAACTTCACTTTAACCAACAAGAACATTATATAGGATTTTTTGGATAATACCACCTTTGTTACCTCTTTTTAAAAATTCCCACTTGTTTTTTTTTTTTTTTTTAAATTCCCACCTTATAGTTCCTTTTCTTAAATATTCCACTCTTAACGGATTAATTAAACAGAATTGTTAACTTGTGGGTCCACTTTGTTTTTATCATTGAAGTCAACCCATTTCTTTCCTTTGACCCGACATCTTCCCTCCTCTGCTTTGACTCCATCTCGTCTGCAATTAAAAACAGAGAGTACAACCTCCTTAAACCTTCTATTTCCTTGCAATGAATAAGGAGTAAAATACATCAACTATCATTATTTCGCTTCGTTTTCACACATCACTTTCTTCCTCTTGATCTTTGAGACAATCCTTCGATTAACGACGACTTTCTTTCTCATGGAAGAAAATCCAGCTATTTCAATGCAAGAACAATTAAGATCACAAGAAAATCAATTCATAAGTTCTATTTGAGCCACTACAATTCTTCACTTCCATTGGCTGTGCATAGCTCTTCCTTTCGCTATCGCCGTGTTAGTCTTCAGCTATTATCCCCGTCTTTCGCCCCCTCACCATCTATGCCGCCTCCACGCCCATCTTCCACGCCGCCGCTTCCCCTCGTCCGAGTCATTTGCAATCTAAAAACCCTAAATAATAGTTCAACTGCCATTCAAATCCCCTAATAAAGTTCCAATTGCAAATTTGCAGATTAAAAAAACCCCTAAATTGTAATTTAAAAGAAGAGAATACTCAATTACCTGATTTCGTGGAGCAAATTTCGGATTTTTTGAGCCAAAACCAATGGAGGTTGCTAGCTAGAATGTCGCAAAGAGAGGAGTGTTGGAGCAAATAGTAATGTCGTGCAAAATATAAAGAAAAAACAAAGGGGACCCACAATTAACTATTCTGTTAACTTTCGTTAAGAAGGTGGGAAATTTAAGAAAATGGAACTATAAGGTGGGAATTTAAAAAAAAAAAAAAAACAAAAGTGCAATTTTTAAAAAGAAAGGAACTAAAACTGGTATTTCAAAAAAATCCTTTATATATTCGTGTAAGGAAAATATAGTATGCTGGAGATCTTGTTTGATTTGTCTTGCTGTTTTATACTTTTAAAATCTGTAATTTTAAAATTTGATTATAAGCATTTATAAAAAAAAAAAAAAAACGGGGGTAAGTAATTTTTGAGGAGCAATTGTAGAATTCTTCTTGAACATTTTGAGTGGAAATGACATCTTATGTGAGACGTTCACCCAAGAAATTTGCAGGAAATTGTCATATATTCCTGTCCAACAATTATCCATATTAATGTCTGTCCTAAATAAGTGGAGGAATCATCAAATCAAAGCTGAGCTCATAAGTGGAGTTTGCTACATGAACCAAAATGATCAATCTAGTAAATTAAGATCGAGCTAATCCTGCCACACAGATCACAAAAAGGGTCACCTTCCTCACTGATTGGAATAGAAGAGTATCTTTCTGTAAGATGGTATACCCTTCACATCAGATGAAAATATTCATACATTCATCTTCCTTGTCTCAGCTCGAATCGTCAACATGATCATTAATCTTCTATTTATACTTTCCTCCTCCTTTTTAAGTTACATTTTATTCTGCAGACTCCATTGGCAATTAAGTAGGACTGTAGGAGAGGGTGGAGAGAAAAAATTAGATGAGAAATATTGGGAAAAAAAAAAAGAAAAGTTAATATCCAAATTTCCTTATCAGGAAAGTTTAAGTCTAAAAATAAACAGAGAAGTATTACATTATAGATTTCTTCACTTGTGGTTTAAGCAAGAAAGATATGAAAACTTGAATTTCATTTTGAAGTGCGTTTATGATGGTCGGGTTTTAAGATTTCTGGGAATTATGCAGTATCTCCATCTTACTTCTCTAAGTTTGTTCATTCATGACACTACATATTAACTTTGTTTGTTACCTTGCATCAGGTTTTAACTTTATATACACTGGAGCAATTCATTGAGATCATATGCTACTCTACCATGCTACTGGAATCTCTAAGCACTCCGAATCTGTTACTGATTCACATTCTGTATGTAGTTTTTCTCTGAATGAACCTACTCCTGAACTAGAGGGTGTACATCACAGCTTTGATTTACATGTTTTTATGGTGCTCAAGTATTTATACTAGAGAAACGGGAACAGGTGTGCCTGAGTTCTCATCTAAGGCGCTCTTGTACATCAATTTCGATGGAAGATGTGCTTCTGTATTCTGTTCATACCAATGCTAGACAGCAATCATAGAAATGGTTTCGGTTTTGTTGTTAATTGTATATGTACCAATTACCATTGAGCTTGAGTGGAAATCCTAAAATTAAGATGATGCTAGAAATTTGAGTTGATACTGATATATCTCGACATCATTTACTTCTGTCTTTTTCTATCCAGTCTCAGGCACATCTGCCGGCCAACCTGGTGAATCCTGTCGATATTACTCTGAGTAAGTCCACCTTGCCTGGTTGCATGGATTAAACGCTTCATAAAACAAATGCTTTTCAAGTTTTCCAATTTCCGTCGTAGGAGAGGAAATTTATTACTCCACTCTACTAAGAAGTATGTATGATATTCTCACGGTAGGAGTATCTGAAACAGTGCATAATTTAGAAATTAGAAAATTGTTTCCCAAAAAATTAATAAATGATGTGCTTGTAATTAAAGCCCTTTAATTAAGAAGGGGAAAAGTAGAAGATGAATTAAACATTATGTGTTTGTCTGACTGTGCCTTTTATGGTAAAGTGGACTGGAAGAGAGCTTTGAGGGATTCTAAGTTAAGAGAATATTCTTTTGCTTCTTGGTTTGTAATTTTGTGGTTTGCTTCACTTTAACCATAATTTTTTTAACTTGATTATATCAGAGATGCTTGCAAGAAAGTTCCATAGAGGTTTTCTAGGTCATATAAATATGTTTACAATGATTGGAATGGGTCTCATATGTATATATTTTGGGAATGAACCTTTTTTATTTATTTTTATTTTTTAAAAACTAGCATTTTGTACCTTATGTCTTTAGATGTTCTTCCACATTTTTTTTTAGAAAAGATATTTGGGAGATTTTTATTTGTCCAATTACTCTGTTTTTTGTTTGTTTTTGAAAGAAACGACGAAAAGCTAATACGTTAAATCTATCGTTAGAATGGATTGAGGTTTGGTTTACTTTAACTTAATTCAGTTCATTTTAGCTTCTTAACTTAATTTCATTCTCCATAAATAAGTAGTCAATTTTCATTCAGTTCAGTTAGTTGTTTCAGCCTAAATTAAATTAACCCTAAGAGAATCATTTATAAAAAAAAATTGGATATCGTAATTCGAATGGAGAATGTGGTGATAATTGGTTTTTTCCTATTGCATTTTTTCACGTTTATATGTTGACGATTTTAATTTTGCTTAATCTAATTAATGTACAGAATAATATGAGGAAAAAAATGAGATAGGAAGACCTAGTTATGTGTATCCAAGAAGACCAATAGTACATGGAATTAGTAATCTTGTACTTGTAGTAAGTTTTCAAATTCTTGTTTTTTTAACCCCCAAAAGAAAGTTCTTGTTGAGCATCAAAGGTTAGTACTCGGTAGTATTAACAGGTACAGGCCCTAAGCAAGCTCATCTTCACAGTAACTATGACCTTTTTTGTGTATTGTTTAGAGAGTTACAAACGTACGAGATGAGAATCGATTCCGGATTCTTTGGAATGGAGAGAAAAGTTTCAACCTACTTGAGATATCCTCAGTCTCATTAAACATTCCTAACTAAATACCCTCTCATTACTGTATAATTAATTAGTACACTAATAAATCAGACTAAATTGGAAAAAAATCGAAAAGAACACGGTTAATTAACAAGAGATATGTATGTTAGATGAGTGAGAACACATTAAAAATGGAAACGATGTTACCTGAAGCAACAACATACAAATGTACACCATTTCATTATTTCATTCAGCTCCAACTCTCCTACTATTAAATTACAGGACTAATCACTAATGTCTAATACACAATCAATACAAGTATATTCAATAAATAATGATTAATAATACACAAACAAATATATTCAAAATAATGATAATAATCATAATAATAGATTAAAAGAGTGAGTGTCATTATACGAGTAATTGGTTTAAGGACCTCGACTGCATTTGCAACTGCTTAGAAAAGGACAGTGCAAGTCATTTGCCAATTTAATCTCCTTTTTTCAACTAAGAAAAACACTTTAATTAATTAATTAATTTATTATCTCCAATTTGGAGAACCAGTAATTGAAACTTAACTCCATTGTACGTTACTCCACAATAAGAATAGTTTTTTTTAAAAAAAATCAATACATCTAACATACTTTAATTTATCACGTCCAAACTCTTTAGATTTGAAATTTAAATGAAACATCGTCATAATGATTCTGATATCATATTATAGATCTTTGTTCAATTAAAAGTTAAAACTGATGGTTAAAAAATGAAAACTTAATTAATACGAGTTATTTTATCATGTACATTATGAATAAAATATCTATTTCTGACATGCACACTCTAAAAAATTAATAATTTCTCCCTTTATAAACAAATGTTTGTAAGAGTAACAAAGGGTTCATTATCAGTGATTAACCGTTGGCATTATATATATTGGAAAATAATATTATACTGAACCTCGTTCATATGTAGTACACTTGTACTCCCCTGTCCAGTTCGTTTTATGTTTCATTATGTTGGTGTTCATTTTATTTTTACATATCTTTTTCATATTTTACTTTAACTTAGAAAATTAATTTATTACTCTACTTATTTACTCATCATTTTTTATTTTTCATCCAAACTGTATTCAATCCCCAATTTATTTAAATATAAAAAAAGATTTATTTTAATTTTATTGACACGTCTCAAACAAATTAAAAAAAAAATAATACAACTTTCAAGTAATACTACAAATTTATTAAATACTAATTTTTTTCTTAGATTGACGTGCAATTCTGACAAAGGTAGAAAACAATCTAAACGGGGAGAGATAAATAAATTAATTAAGCTAAAAAATAGATTTGAATGTGACGCCCAAAGTTATGAATGCCTATGCGAAGCTTGACACGTCACCGTATTAGCAACATTTCCACATCTCGTACCTACTTCTACTTCTACAGTGGGCTACTCCTTGCCTAATTTCTTCTGCTTAGTCTCTTTTCTCTTCCACTAATAACTTTTATACTTTCACTCTTAATACACAATCTTGATTAGGTGGAGTCACTCTATGGGAAAAAATAATTAAGAAATACGGATAATTTACTGTGAAACGAGGGAGAAAGAAGGATGAGACTTGAGGAGATGGAAGAAAATGATTATCCGAAAGGAAAGAAGAAAGTGATGCCAATAATTGATATTGTCATTCTGTCATTGTTGTGTTTAATTAAAGATCAACGAAGTATAAGGAAGAGTTGGAGTAGTGGTTTCCAATCCACATTTGACCTTGAGATCAAAGTTTCGATCTCGTATTCCCCTCATTGTAAATATCTCCTTGCCCTGGTACTCATTAGCAAAAAAAAAAAAAAAAAAAAAAACAACGAATGATAAAAGTGCAATATTAGAATTGCGTTGCATCAAGGTTTGCCTCAAAAAAGCGTTAACCTGAAGATAAATGCGTTTTTAACTGATATATATACGAGTAATTCAAAAAGATGCACAAAACTACAAAGATGAATATCTTTTTATTTAATACATTGAGAGATTGTATTACTAAATCGTAAGAATTAATAGATGCTCGTTCCAAACCAAATCATTCAACAATCTACCTATTTTGTGTTTTTTCCCGCACCAAACAAACAACTATAAAACGTCACATACTAGGAAAATAGGTTTCAAACCAGTCCTTCTCGGGTTTTTATTGGCTTGTTCGATTACCCCGCCAATTTTTTTCTTTTACAAAAAACTAACAAACTAGACTTAACGGTCTTGTATTCACATAATTCATTGGCAAATCTTATTCAAGTTCAACCAGAAATTCCCTTTCAGGGTTTTTTTTACCGTGAAATGAATGGAAAAGAAATGATGGTTCTTTGAAAGATGGAAAGAATGATACGAAAAGGAAGAAGAGAAGTGATGCCAATTAATTTGATATTTCATTTCGTCCATTGTAACGAAGTGATAAAGTGCAATATTAGAATTATTACGCGAATCAAGAGTTTCCCTCACAAAGGACCCACTGGTAAACAAAATGAAGCCTGCTTAACCTGAAGATAATTCGTTTAATAATATACGAGAATTTCCAAAAGATGCAAAAACTTCTAAGATGAATCTTTTTTTTCCTTTTAATATGCCGAAATATGCTAAATTGTACTCCGTAAGATATTACAGACGTTGCTTCCAACAAATATTCAATAATCTACCTATTTTGTGTTTTTCGGGCCCACCAACCAAACACTATAGAAATGGTTAATATACTAGGAGAAATAAGTTTAAACCGCTCCTTCTAGGTTTTTTGATTGATTAGTCGAGTTTCAATCCATGCCAAAAAAAAAACTAGGACTAACGCTCTTGAATTCACATAATTCAACTTTAAATCTTACCCGATTTCACCATAAACTGATTGCACGTGATTGCATCTAAAAAAAAACATACAAAAGATATATACAAAGACGTTTCGTAATATAGTAGTCCTTATAAGTGGGAAAAAGTATAGACTTAGACATAACACTAGCATTAACGGTGTATCGATACACGTTAGTAGTTGTCAAAACAAATTTTAAACCGGAGCAATACCTACTAAGCGCTACATAAAACCGTTACGCCGAACACGCCCCAATAAACAAGGAGGGGTCTGAACTCTTGATATTCACATTTCACACCTATAAAAGAAGAGGAAAAAAGGAAAAAAGAAAAAAAAAACTGAAACAACGTAATACGTATTTTCAGCAAGGCATAGATCCTCAATGTGATTGTTTGAACCAGTACGGGTAGATGTCCAACGGGCATCGGGCAAAGCCTAACCTCCACCTGCCCGTTATTTCGGTGGTAACTTGATTTTGCTTTTGTAGTCTTCTACCATTAAAAAAAAGAAGTGAGATGAAAAAGATAGTTAGAAGAGAAACCAAACACAGTTTGAAGGAGAGAGAAAAAGAACTGATAATTCAGAGTATGTTTGCTTTTTCTTTGGATTTCTTAATTTTTTGTTTTTCTCGGGTTGATGTTCAGCTTCTTCCATGAAAACTCAGAGTTTCTGATATTTGTGTATCACCATTCTTTGTGTGTCCCCTCATGTAACAGAAGAGTAGCTCTTTTTTACTCTTTTTATTTATTTTCCTTTAGTTATGAAAAAACCCAACTCAGAATTTCTCGCTTTTTTCTTATCTTCTGATCTAATATTTTAACCCTCTTAAAACTCTTTAATTCCATCGGGTTTTGTGTTTCCATCAAATTTAATGTTTTTTGGAGTTATTTAAAAGGTTGATGATTTTTTTTGGGGCTGAAATGTGTGGGTTTTGCTAAAGATTAGTCTTTTTTGTTTCTTGGGTGTAAAAAGGGGGTTTTTGGGGTAGTAAAAATTGGGGATTTTGATGATTTTGAAAAAATTAGGGGTTTTTGTTGTCGTGTAACATGGGATTAGGGCAGGTGATATAGCTAAAGTGGATACTTGAGATGTGCAAAAATCAAATAGGGGAATAAAAGAGTAAAGAATTGAGATGATTCGCGTGAAGAAACTGGGTGTGGTTAATTGCGGTTTTAGGTAGCTGCATTAACTTCAATCCAAAGTTGATACTCTGTCAGTGGGTACAAGTACTAAACTATGGTAACCGCCTATTTTTGTTCCGCATTTTGTATGATTCTATGTCATGATTTTATGTTGTTTGTCGTGCTCATTTAGGCATTCTTTTAATTCTAGTTGTTATTGCTTGCTTTATCCATGTTTCTTGTTGTTCACCCATTTTTGCATGTTTCCTTGTTTTTAAGTCGATTTTCCCCTTTCCTTCCTTGACTTTCTTTTCATTTTTTAAAAAAGAATTTTTCTTTATGTTTTTTGCTGGTGGTGTGTGATGGGTGGCGGCGGGCTGTTAATAGAGTAAGATAAGCTTGTTTTGAATTTAGTCTGAAGGGGAGTGTAAAGCTTTGTCAAATTTCGAAATTGTCAAGTAAGGTTGAATTTTTACTAGTCATAAATGTTAGGTTGTTCTAGTTCCGAGGTTGAAATAAGAACTATTTTGTCAAAGAACTGGATAATGGTTATTTTGGGGTCTGTATGAAGCCAAGCAATTTCATGTGCTGTTGTGGGATGGAACTGAATTTTTGTTAGGTGAGAGTCTGACGAACTTGTGGAGGTCCGATTCTGGTACATGTTGCTGCACTTGTGTGCGCAAGTCCACTTGCCTAAGCACACTAATATCATAGGCCCTTCTCGGACTACCAGGGTATCCGTGTTTATTGAGATATCTGGTGGAAAGAAGTTTCATTTTCGTCGTTTTTGATGAAGATCCAAAGTTTAGGTGAGTTGAGCCAAAAAAATAAGTAAGGATGGTCCTTTGAATTCAGGAAACCCTTATGAGGCTCTATATGTGCTGCTTTATATGGATAAGTCAAATATTGTTGGGAAATGCTAGATATCAGGATTATAATAGCTGTCACATATGGACTCATAACAAAGTGTTGAATGAAGTCCTCAAATGTCAAAGCGGAGTAATTCAAACCATCCCATTTCTATAACCAAGGCTATTATATGCCAGCCTCTACTTTATTGGTTTTGAAAGGAGTTATACGGACAAGTGTGATTTTGGAAAGCTTAAAAGTAGTGAGTCTTGAGGTGCTAACCCCTTGCCGATATTCAATTCTCGAAGCTGTACCATCTTATCTTCTGGTTAGGTGTCTTGATAGTGCTGAGGTGGTCGGTATTCCTGTACTTTCTTCCTTGCTATCAGTAAGTATATGCTATAGCCAACATAAGACTCAAAATATTGTTGGCAACTTTTTCTGATTGCTCACTGTTTCCTTTGGAATCCAAGTTGCTAGTGTGTTTAGAGCCCCAATTTACATCTTTCCGAGAGTGGTTTGTGTTTGTAAATATATTAGTGCTTGATTTTATATTTAATTTTTCTGTTTACTTGTCTGCTTCGAAATAAATTCAGATCTGTTCCTTATATCTAAGGTTCTTGTGGTTTATCCCATTCCACAAACCTTTCTTTTACTCTGTGCTTGCGTATTTAAGCTTTTGTTTCCAGTGATTTTAGTATGTGACTTGTCATGCATTTCAATTTAGCATCGTCCGTAATGTTCTTAGTGTAAAGAATCTAAGTAACAAATGATTTTTGAATCTATTGTTGTTTGATAAGATTTATTGGTCTCTCTTTGCTTTTAGCTGTCAATTATCTCTTTTCTCAGGCTCAGATGCTTTTAATTTAAGTCAAGTTTCAGTCAGTAAATTACTAGAAGTGCAAAGATTTGGTGATGATTGTTGAAAGAACGAGCAAAAGGTCGTAGAATATCTTTAGAAATGAATCAATGACACTACAATTGATATTGGAGGAGGGAGAGTGTTAGTTTCATTTTATAAATTACAAATCGAAAGCAAATATGTAAATAAACCAGTTGTAACTTATGAGTTGCCCAATATAGCAGTATTCTTGGAGGGCTGTGTGTCCTTTCTGTGATCCTGGCTAACTTTTTGTTGTTTGCCTCTTTTGCATGAATGCCCAAGCACTTGGCCTCTTTTGGTGTTGCTATCTTTGCTTGGGATAAACATAGTATTCTGTATCTTTCTGAGTTGGGCTGAAGTCAGGGAAGCCTCTTGAGTATCGATTTTATCTCATGCGCATTATTCTTCCATTTTTTTAAAAAAATTAATTGTGATTTTTGAATTACAAGCGCTGAATGATTGGTGTACTTTACCACTAATTTATTAATCCTCCTGATTTTGTTCTGTGTGATTTAAATTATGTTTTTTCTTACTTTACTTCAATCCTCTCCATACAGGAAAATGAGGGGGTAAACTAATATAATGTTGTGTATGTGTGTCAGCTGAAAGCAAATCAACAAATGGATGCAAGCAGCAGATGCAACCAGTGTTACGGCAGTTGTCTCGATCCGACAACAACAAGCAATGCTGAAAGCAGCACATCAACATCCAAGCTAGAAGAAAGAAACTCAAAGTTCCTCTCGCTTAGGAAAATTTGCATTCAAATGACTTGAAACTAGCAATGGAACTTGTTAGACCCGAAGTCTATTGGAGAGGTGGTTTTGGGGTGGTTCAAGGATGGATTGTAAGGAAAATGGTACCCTCCGGGTGAAACCTGGCACAGGTCTAACTGTTGCTGTCAAGACGCTCTAACCATGATGGACTCGGGTCACAAAATGCTGGTTTGTTTTGTTGAAAATTTCTTTCAGACTTACTTTATTCTTTATGTAAAATTATATATAATATATTGGCTGTATTTCCGCTTACATGCATATGCTGTTGAATTTTTTGCAGGCTGAGCGAGTGAATTATTTTGGGTGATCTCATTATCAAAATTTGGTCAAAATTATTGGCTACTGTATGAAGATGATCAAAGCTTCTAGTAATATGGAATTTATTGCCCGGAAGCTTGGAAATTCATCTTTTTTAGGGAGTACGTACCTGCTTTTATTGTCACATTTTCTTAAGTGGAGTGTGTGTGATAATAAAGGAATGGGCATTACGAAAGAATTAGTCTGAATAACATTTCTAAGGATTATTAAGCATATGATTTCAGGATACATAACTTATCTACAAGCCATTAAATCACTTGATTGCAGTACGTTTAAATACTTTGTTTTGAAGCCTTTGTTTGGATGCATTATACATTGTTAGCAAGCTTTCTGGTATGAGATTTTGAAATATGGTTCATCTTGCCTTTTGCCGTTGGCCTGTAGGTTAGAAATTATTCTTCCATGGATTAATCTTGATGTGCTGTTGCTATTAGCTGTCATAGTTGACCTCTTGATGGTCATACTACTCATTCTTATTTGGTTATCAGAATTTTGGATCCACTTATCTAGGCATCAGTAATCACCATATTGTAATATAGTCGAAACAATGCAATCCTCCTTGGCCACGACCCCATGTCTAGCCATGCAAATATTGTCTTTGACACTCTTTAGTAATCCCACTTTTCCCATACTGAGAGTATTGCTAAAATAGAAACCTGCTGTTGGAAATCCAATGGGATATGGATTTTCTGCTCTTGAACCATTCTATTTCTTTTATAGGTGACGTGAGAAGGAAGGTTGCTGAAGTGATTTTATTTCACAGCTTCTAAGCTGATTATGAGCAGCCTTACTTATTTGATGACAGTTTTTTCCCTATTTCTGTAGTAGAGATCGCTTGATGTTCTGAAAATCCAATCCACTATTGGTTGATATTTCATATAGAAGGAAAGTTGGATAGTTGGTCATTTTGATTATATTCATGATATGTTATGCAGGAATAGAAATCTTTCGATTCATGGCCAATTGTCAAAAGCTTTATGTGTATCAATGAATGTGATTGATTGCCATTAAAAAAGTTTATAGACCTTTTGAAGTTCTAAAAATCTTTAAAACGACATCTAGAATATTAATGAGAGATTTTTTGGAGGGTAAGATTTATTAATTCAGCATGAACAAAACCTATCCTAATGGATCATCCTAAACCGACAACCGAGTCAATCCTAAGATGTCCAGTCTTTTGTTGGTATTGCATTTATTGCTCTCTCACTTTGTAGGAAATCCATTCTTGAATTCTTAAAAAATTGTTATAAAACTGATGAACCTTAGGCGGATCTTTAACACAAGTATTTGAAGCAAGTAATTTGTGAAGTTTTTAGGTCGCCGATGTTCGACTAATGCTGATTTGTTAAATTTTGAGTCTACACTTTGATTCTATCTAGTAATTTTAGACGACACTTATTTCTCTTTTGCCAAAACTTAATACTTAATTTGACTTTTCGAGTCTCCCTATTGTGATGTTTTCACTTATTTGGCTTTTACATTGAATTATTTGTGAAGTTATGTCATTAGGTTTTATTTACTGTAAAACTTAGTACTAAAATCAGTCTAAAAGATTGATACATTTTCCTATTGGGTTGCTTGAACTATACAACTTCTCTTCTACATTTCTACCCCACATCTTTTAAAGACAACATCCACAACTTTAGAAGGAAACAAAAGACAAGTAGGCAAATATATAGAAAGGGAGGAAATGAGTTAGCAGTCTCGCAGATTTCAGAAGTCGTTGTTGCTAATTGTAAGAAGCTTGTTTCTGAAATTTAAGTGCATGAAAATCCCACGTACTGGACAAAAAAGATATTGTGGATGTATCACATTCTATAAAATTTCCTTTCGAGTAGTCCTGCTATTGCTTTCGCTAGTCTCGCTCTCCTAGTTATATTGATACCTGCAAGTACATGCACAAGTTATCATCATGTAATTCTTCTTATGTGTTCGTACATGTCTGTAAGTTTTACTGCAAGAAAACCCTAATCCAGCTTATTCATCGTTATAATGCAAGAAGAATAGGTTTTTGAAAATTTATTATTAAATCACGTAGTGATCAAATTCAAGCACTGTATAGTTAAGTGATTGACAGTTTTAGTTTAAATAAATATTGCATCGTTTATTTTTGTCATTTCAATTTTTATTTGGGTCGTATGTTGTCCAGAAATCAGAAGTCGTCTTTTCTGAGAAACAGATTAGTTGAAAATATGCAACTATGTATATGTTCATCGTCCCGTCAGAAGAGTGCCATCGTTAGGTTGGCGTGTAACAGTAGGTATCTATGTAAATTCATTCCGAACTTTTGTAGTCCAGATATGTTAAACTCAAAAGCTATAGAAGGTTGTGGAAGTTTTTTCAGAGTCGTGGTCTCTTAGAATGCCATTTGCACAAGTGTTGCTGCACGCTTCTATTTTGATGTGCTTGGAGTACTTTTTATAGTATCGTGCTTTCTATTTCACTAGTAGATTATAGAACAACAGATAGGATTATAACAAATTTTTAGCTGGTGCATGGCTAGGTTAGAATACTGGTTCGTGTTGGCTGTATTTTTGGGTGCCCATTTCATTGCTGTAGTTGTTGTGTACTATCGGTGTTGTTTGTTGAAATTATTCTTCGAGCATTTTAACAATTGTCTTCTTTCACTTACTCCCTTTGGTGCAGGATGCTCCATAAATATCCACTGTAGGTGAAAATGTATGCTATGATTCATTAGTAGGCTTCTTCATTTTGATTTATTATCTTCCTTGTCTAGAGCTTAAGTTTAATCTTAGGCATCATTTAAATCTCAGCAGTCAGCATGTTGGTTTAAATTTGTTATGACTTTCAAGGACTTCAAAGTTTGAGAATTTGAAATTGTCATATTTTGGGGATGGATTCTGTGATATTGAGGGCAAGTTCTCTGAGCTACGATGTCCTCGCGGAGAATGATCCATATTAGCTATGTGATTGGACCTTGCACTCTTAGACTTATTTTTTGGGGGATTTATTAGGGGAATAAATCTGAGTAATTTCTATCATTAATACAAATCTACATATCCTGTTTAATCATTCCTATAATTTTCATGTGTTGTATCTTCACTACTTTCTTGCCCTCGAGCTTGTTGCCTGTTGCATTCTCCACTTGTTTTCTACTCTACCAAAATGCAATATATTTTGTTACCTGTTATGCAGATTTTGTAATGCCTCTTTTAGTGCTATCTGATTCTTGTGCACAACATTGTTCTTATTCTACTTTTTAATTTGGTGTTAATTTTGTAGGATCTTTACCTCTCCCATGGTCCATTAGGATGAAAATCGCTCTTGGTGCTGCCAAGGGTCTTGCTTTTCTTCATGAAGAAGCTGAAAAACCAGTGATATATCGTGATTTCAAGACCTCGAATATCTTATTAGATGCAGTATGTTAATTATGTTGTAGTTTTGCATTGATTATAATGCCCAAGCTTTATGTTATTCTAATACTATGCTCATATGCTTCATCAGGAATACAATGCAAAGCTGTCCGATTTTGGACTTGCCAAAGATGGTCCAGAGGAAGGTAAAACTCATGTATCTACTCGTGTGATGGGAACATATGGCTATGCTGCTCCTGAGTATGTAATGACAGGTTAGTTTAATAATTCCAAGGTCTTAACTTTTGATTAATGAAACCTCTGGGTTTCGGTCTGCTTTGGTATTAATTGATTATGTGATTACTACRCTGCACTTTTTATTTTTATTTATTTTGTTTGTGTGTGTATTTGATTCATTATGATCATATATCACTACTGCGGTATCACCCCCTTTCAAAATTAGGAAGATCTTTACATTTGGATGACGTCAGAGATAATGGACAATAATCTTGGATCTTATTCGCTGGACATCCAATATGTGGATGCTATTTGCTATATAAATTGCATTTGCCTTGT
>SNQN01008052.1:17250-30790 GCA_008642245.1 Bassia scoparia | reverse complement strand
TAGAGGGCTACAAACCTTGCAACTTTGTGTGTCATGTCATATTTTTAAACTACAAGGTTTTCAAGTTACCTCTACCCACAATGTCAAGTTACAATCCTTGTAACTTCAAATTGCCCCTCACATAAAAAATTTCCTACAATTTTTACTTGTTGCTTTTAATAGCATAATTATAAAAAAAACCAAAATAAAATTGCAAGTTTCTAGCTTTGTTGAGCTACTAGCTTGAGTCAAGCAACAAACTCACTTTTCTCACAATGGTTGAGCTAATAGTTTGCAAATTTACAAAATTGCAAGATAGTCCTTCAACACAACTATTGTGGATACTCTTAAAAAAACGGAAGAGTATTAAGAATAGAATCTAGCCTATTATTGAAAAAAAAAGTCAGTTTTATAGATAGGAGTTGGTTTGCTCAACTAATGTAAGCTAGGTCTGTTGTCGGCCTCTATTAGCCTGTTCTCTTTTCAGATGTTGTAAAACTCTGTTGTTAGTAATGGAATCTTCCTTGCATTCACAAAAGGGAAAAAAAATCACCATTGCTAACATAATCAAGAAGAAATACACTAGGATGCCCAACCATTCACAACACTTAGGCTATATTCTTTACAACTTATTTTCAATAGTACTTATTAAATAAGATATGTTTAAATAACTTCATATAAGTATCYATAAGTTCAGATAAGTTGAAAAGAACATGCTTATTACTTCCCCCCTCTCACAAAATAATTTCAATACGTATCAATAAGTTAAGATAAGTATATATAATTTGATAAGAACATACTAGACTCTTACACTACTATAAAAAAGAATCTTTATTGGAGACTATTCTACTAAAGGTCTGGGAGAAGATCATTGAATTGCTCTTTGAGTATGATTATGATTTGCCGAGTTTAAGGGATGTGTATGGATTTTTTGTGCCTTTGATTTCATCATTTAACTCTCTTTTGCAAAACCAACTTGCCGATTGATTTTATCAATGTATTTTTGTAGAATATGCTTCTATCAAGGTGGACAAATCAAAAGTTTCAACAACCTTTCAAGCCCAATGTGTCTTTATGTTACTCGTCATATTTTCAAAATATGTGCTGTAAAAATGCACTTATGACTTCGCCAATGAAGTCGTTCAATGCTATGCAAAACCTCAATTCTCACAAGTATTGGTTTTCTTTCATGAGAATTCTTGGAAGGGGAGTGAGATGTGTGTAATCACTTGCCTTGTTGCCTTGGAGACATAGAAGGTATATTTTGTTGATTCAAGCGATTGTATTGGCATATGCCTATACATCTAATTGATTTATAAGTTATGAAAGGAAATACGATCTAGATTGCGTATTGAGCTTGAATACTATTAGGGTTATGTTATGGCATACATAAATACTTCAATGTATCTTTATTGTGTTTAGTATGCATTTTGTATGGTTTGGCCTTATACTTCCTGAGTTTCCACTCGTTGCATATGGCAACTAAAGCATGACCTACCCTAGTCTTAAACTCGCTCATTCTCAATACTGGTACTCAAGCTTTGTCCTCCATTTAAATGTACTTAAGTAGTGTTTCTCTGTAGAAAATTTTCGATCTTCTTCTTCATCAACCATACATACATACATACATACATACATACATACATACATACATACATACATACATACATACATACCTGTCTCTTATACACATCTAGATGTGTATAAGAGACAGCAAGGGGTGTGAGATGTGTGTAATCACTAGCCTTGTTGCCTTGGAGACATAGAAGGTATATTTTGTTGATTCAAAAGTTTGTATTGGCATATGTGGATACATCTAATTGATTTAAGCCATGAAAGGAAATACGATTTAGATTAGGTATTGAGCTTGGATACTATTAGGGCTGTCTCTTATACACATCTAGATGTTTATTATGACTATGACTATGACTATGAGTCTATGACCTATCTATGTTTGCCTTTTCCTTATAATAGCTTTGAGGTTTACAGGGAATGGTTGTTTGGTAGTTTGCTGATGATTCTGACTTGTATTCTTGCTATGGTTTGTTAAATGAAGGTCATACGACAACTCTTATACACATCTAGATGTGTATAAGAGACAGCATTATAATAGCTTTGAGGTTTACAGGGAATGGTTGTTTGGTAGTTTGCTGATGATTCTGACTTGTATTCTTGCTATGGTTTGTTAAATGAAGGTCATACGACAATGAATTGTCCTCACCGTGTAGCTACCGAGCATGGTGTCATCCCTGCACCTCATAAAAGTACTCGTCATTCAGTTAATTATATCTTTGAACGCCAGCTTAGGCCACATGTTCCAGCTGTAAGTTTTTTGTACTATGTGTCCTTTTTCGTTGTGTAATTTTGACGGTGTTATCTTATATGATTTAGATCCTTGTTGGACTGAAAATATTTTAAATGTATGCACTGATGTTGGTTAATTATCTAAGATTGCCATCCCAGGACGCCTGATAATATTTTTCCCCCTTTTTGTTTCCTGTTTGGTTTAATGTAGATCAAGCCTGCATTTCTGATTCCAGATGAAGTGACATGTGCAGTTATCAGATACCACATTAGACGTGTTACATGCTTGGAGTTCCATCCAACCAATAACAACATTCTTTTATCCGGGGACAAAGTCAGTTCAATTCTTTGAAAAATTTAATTGGTTGAATTTTGCATTGCTGAGGCCATAGCATTGATATCAATACCTTTTGTGCTTCCTTGTTTCAATTTTGTTTCCTTCAGAAAGGGCAGCTTGGAGTTTGGGACTTTGATAAAGTATACGAAAAGAGAGTTTATTCAAATATTCACTCTTGCTTACTCAACTCTATGAGGTTAGTTTTTATTATTCTGAACCTTCTCATGTTTGCTTGGGGATGGTTACTTCATTTGTTGTATGACCTGCCTCATGATTAAGCAATACTTTCCAAGAGTCTTATAATTGGCAATCTTCTTTTGTCCTGTAGATTTAGTTCAATTAATGATGGAACTATATTTGGTGCATCATCTGATGGTACCATTAGCTGCACCGACTTAGAAACGGGAATCTCAGAATCGCTGATGGACCTCAATCCTAATGGTTGGCAAGTATGTTAAATTGTCAATGCTTGATTAATGTTTCRTTTTTCCTCTCTTAATTGTGTATGCTTGGATTTGACCATGATGGCATTTTGTATTCATTGACTAGGGACACAAAACACGATAGTTGTATTTGTATTTTGTGTCTTGATTGAACTTAATCTTTAAGCATATAGAATAATTGATTATGTGAAAAATTTGTATATGTCTAGGGTCCAAGCAGTTGGAGGATGCTTTATGGCTTAGATATTAATTCAGAGAAAGGGCTTGTTCTAGTTGCTGATAATTTTGGCTTTTTGTATAAGTAAGTATGTCCATGACCTTTTCTGTTCATATGAGTTGTGATAAAGTGCAGAAATGATTGCATTTGTGACTTGTGAGATGTGGCTTTTGGCAAGGACGTAGGCTTTTTTTTACATAGCAATCTTTTGTGTTGTACATTTAGCAATTCATTGACAGTTTATAACATAAGAAAATTTATGTGAAATTGTGAATCTTAAATATAGTGCATATTCTAAGTAGTTTAATATTTTGTAACATTTGCTTATAAAGTATAATGAAAATTGAACTGGCTAGTTTTTTTTAAAAAAGGTATACTCAATAATGTATTTCCGTTGTTATAGGTTGGATACACGCTCCAAAGGTAAAGTGGGCGAACCTGTTTTGATCCATAAAAAGGGTAGCAAGGTTGTTGGGTTGCACTGCAATCCTCTCCAGCCAGATATTCTCTTGAGTTGTGGAAATGATCACTTTGTAAGTTTTTGCGAATTGCTGACCCTTTTTGAATCATTTGCATTGTGGACTTTTGCACTGGCTTTGTTTTAAAATTTTCATCTTCTCTAATTTGCTTCCTGCAACAAGTCACCTTTGATTTTTTTGGGATATCTGAATATGGTTTTACTATGTTGCAATTTTTTTCAGGCTCGCTTATGGGATTTGCGCCGATTAGAAGCTGGTTCTTCTCTCGTCAACCTTGCGCATCGCAGAGTGGTAAATTCTGCCTATTTCTCCCCGCATACAGGGAGCAAAATTCTCACTACTGCACAAGACAATCGCATACGTGTTTGGGACAACATTTTTGGCAACATGGAGTCACCAAGCCGTGAAATTGTACATAGCCATGATTTCAACCGTCATTTGACTGCTTTTCGAGCTGAATGGGATCCTAAGGTTGGCATTTTCCTGACAGTGAGAATCATATGTACATATTTGATATTTCTATTAGCATTCTGGCTTAGTTATACCTTATGTTTTTTGCCTTTCTGCAGGATTCGTCAGAATCCCTTGTTGTCATTGGCCGTTACATCAGTGAGAACTACAATGGTATTGCTCTGCATCCCATTGATTTTATAGATGTGAGCACTGGGCAGTTAGTTGCTGAGGTGATTGACCCGAATATTACAACCATCAGTCCTGTGAATAAACTGCATCCTAGAGATGATGTTCTGGCTTCTGGTAGTTCAAGGTTTGTGTTAGGTCATCATCCATTTTGCCCAGTCGCCTGCTATTATTTTATACAGTAAAACAAAATTGATTTTAAATCCTTGACTGGTGGACATTGTTTTTTCAGGTCTCTGTTCATCTGGAGGCCAAAGGACAAATCTGAGGACGTGCAACAGAAAGATGACAAGAAAACCATTGTATTTTGTGGAAAGAATGACAAGATGAACAAAAACCCAGTTCGGGGGGTGAAAGTGAAATGAATCTGACGAGAAATTTACAAATTTAAGGCAAGAAGTCAAAAGTCCAATCCTACTACTCAAGGAAAGTCAGAGGTGATGTTTCTGATGATCCTTATGAAGTGACAATTAGTATTAAAAGCAATCTGTGTTATACTATGTGCGATTAAAGGATCGAAAGAGCAGAAGGAAAATGCATTCACTTCAAAAAGCACGATGCGTGATAGGTCGCAATTGAACAAGATCTTGTTAAATTTTTTCAAGAAAATCACCGGCGATCAGATCCCTTTAACTGTTCGTTTAATAGCAGAGTAGCTCCTTAGATCTTATGTAGGTAAACATATTATGTATTAAAATTAGCTTGAAATGTATATGGCCTTTGTTGCCTGGTTCAGCAACTCATGCATTTTGTTTTTAAAGAGTGGGTTGCATTGGCATGAAAATTGGGTTAATTGCTTGTATTGTAGTTTATAACTACTATTTCAGCACACAAGTCTTCATGTAACTCTTCACTTTCCTTTATTTGTGCACTTGTGTGTTATCTTAGTTTGAATGATTTTTTGGTTTGACGAATGCGTCACAGAATTTGAATGTCATTGCTTGAAAAAGTCGAAGCAGAATCATGGTTCATTTGTAGGCCACTAAATCGATGCATTTTACTCTTAGGACTCCCGTTTGTTTTGACGGAAATATTTTCTCGGAAAATGAATTTTCTCCTGTTTTAGTTTTTTTCTTTGTTTTTGGAGAAGGGGTGGAAAATCATTTTCCTCAAAGGAGAAAATGTCACTTTGGAAAAGGAAATCATTTTCCCTTTTGTAGAGAAGGAATGTCATATTTACTCCAACTCTTACTATCCCTTATCTTATTCTTTCAACTCCTTCTTTTCTATTACATTTTCCATTTTTCATAGGAGTTTCCTCTAATCAAACAACATAGGAAATTTTTTTTTCTTAAAAAATGATTTTCCATGAAATTGTTTTTCCTAAAAAATTGATTTTCCATGAAAATTGTTTTCCTTCAAAACAAACGGAGCCTTTAATCAGTCAATATGTTAGCTATGGAGTATGAAATTACTAAGGAATTATTAAACTCGCACCCTGTCGATTTTTGTTAGTAGCTATTTACCACAGTCATTTCTACATATATTTGAAAATCACATAATGTTAAAACAGAGAATTAAACTTAAGTAAATAGTATCATGCGGTCATAAAACCATAAGTACAATGGAACCAAATACTTCCTCAATAATTTTAAAAATGCGTTGACCCACGACTAAGAAGGGTTAAGCCGTAACAGCACTCTAACTTAAGTGTTTTTTTTTTCTTAGAACCCAAGTAGTACTAATTGGGTGATCAACGTGGAAAAATAAAGTCAACAAAAAGATAAGAATGAAGTAGTTCTCAATTTTTGTATGGCTCAGTTTATTTGGTTAGAAAGGTTTTAGTCACAATTTTAAAAATGATTTTTAAAAGGTTTTTTTGGCCGAATTATATCCTATACTAAGCAATCGCTATCTTATACCATCCTTCATGTTTCTCTCTTATTTTTCCCTCCCAAATCCTCTTTAATTAATTAACAGTGTTTTGTGCAATACGCGATGCGTGCATAAAAAGTGGATTCAGAATCAACTCATAAAATTCGTGGCTATTTTAACAATGAATAAATACTTTAAGAAAATTTCATTTCAAATTATTATTTTTTCAAGATATTATATCTGCTATTATATGAACCATACCCACGAATTTTTCCGTGACGAAAAAAGTTTAGGAACAGAAATGACAAAACTTGATCAACTATGTAACATATATATAGCCTTGAAATTAATCTACCAAAGTATAATAGATTATAATATGTAGATGATACCATACATAATTTTAAACTAACACATAAAGACATATGTTAGATATATACCATAATATAAAGATAGTAAGAAAGATTGCAGTTGTTGAGTTTTTAGGATGGGGAGAAGGATTGTGCTTTTTATATAGTGGTCGAAATGGTAAATTATTAAATTAAAATAGTCCAGATTCTTGTGCGTATTGATTGATTGATATATAAATGACAATTATTTTTAAATTTACATCGTTAGTTTATGTAATTTAGTGTCCAAATTACATTAATCAATTGACATATACGATAATTGGCAGCAATGACTTTAATTTTCATTTTTTACGAAAATTTAAGTCCCAGATCCATTGCCCATTGACTTAATTTCACACTAGTTTTTATTGTGCACTTGGCGATGCGTGCTTAGACATGTGAAATTTGTATTTCATTATAAATGATTATAATTGTATGTATCATATTACAATGTTTATATAGCCATAATATAGCAACAATACAATAATTAGTCTTAAATGTCATTATTTTGTAAGTAAAGATATGATTTGAAATTCAAAATAATTATATATATGTTTCATTCAATTTGGGATATATATTTATTTAACTTCTCCGTAACAAAAAAAAACGAACTTTGGAGGAGTCGGACTCCTAAGGAGAAAAATGAATAGTGTTTTTTTAAGGTGTACTAAGGGTATGGTTATATTAAGTAATTAGGGGAAAGGGAGTGGTCCCACACCTTTGCAAAAACCATGTGATGGGTGGTTCTTATTGGGAAACTAGTTTTTATTTGCACTTGCGCATGCGTGGCTTAAGACTTATGCTCGAAATTGTATTTATCATTAAAAATAATTTAAGTGTGTATCAAATAAATGTTCATAAACTAATACGCAATACAATTTTATTGAATGTAAACTGATTTTTTTTTTTTAAATATGCACTTGAATTTAAAATAAAGCCTTAATGAATCAATTTCATTGTTTAAAACTTTTTACTAATTAGTTAAATAATAACTGTAAATTATCATTTTTAATCATAATAAGCAAAACGGGTAATTTTATACACAGTAATTCATAGTTTTTAAAATTCGTTTAAGGGTATATAGACTTTTAGGAGGGAAGGACACCATCTTCCTCCCCCCTTTCCCTATATAATAGAGATATAGCCCATTGAAATTAATCTATATAATTATAAATATGTAGATGATAACCATTACATAAATTTTAAACTAACATATAAGACATATGTTAAAGATATATACAAATACTATAACAATAGTAAGAAAGATTGTGTTGTTGAGTGTTTTAGGATGGGGAGATTGGATTGTGCTTTATATAGTGAATTGATAGTGTGTAAATATTAAATTAATAGTCCGGCCTATATAATAATGAGTGTCACAGATTCATTGGTGCGTTATTGATTGATTGATGATATAAATGACAATATTTTTAAATTTACCTTGTTTATGATAATTTTAGTGTTCAAATTACATTATACATTGACATATAATTGGCAACAATGACTTTAAATTTTCATCTTTTACGAAATTCAATGTCCAGATTCATTGCTTATTGATTATTGATTAATTCACATATAGTAGTAATAAATGATTTCAATTTTTGCATATTTATTAAAATCATTGCATAATATACAATTTTGATTGATTGGGAAATTAATGGTAAAATATCTTTAATTTAAATCACTTTTTCAAATTTGCATTAAATTGTGATTATATTGATATTGAGTTGCTTGAAATGTTTTTTTTTTTAAATTCAAAATTTAAATTCATTAAGGGTAGAAACGTAAGTTCATAGGGGGAGCACATTGCTCCCCCCTTGACTTATAAATAAGAGATTTGATTCCCCAAAAACATAATTAATTCCCTCCAAAACCATTTTCATTCCCAAAAATTAAAATTCCACACAAATTTTCAATTTTTACAATTCAAAGTTTAAGGCCACTTGGCTATAAATACAATAAAACACATTCAGTTCAGCATGCCATATCTAACCAAACAAAGTTTTTCTCGCCCAAAAAATTTCCTAAGTTATCAAAAAATTAGTTCTAGCCAACACTGCAAACACACTGCACTTACTACTACTTAATTACAGCTTAGAAATTCATATTGAGTTAGATAAATCATGCTCCAAGATAACCAAAAAAAATGGCAGCCGATGACTTCACGATCCGTTTACACGCTTTGGAGGTCTTGCTTGCTGAGAGTGAGCTTAGTGGTCATCATCTTCAATCTGAAACAGAACAAGAAGAGCAACAGCAAACAACAACAAGAAAAGAGCAACAGCACAACAGGTTAGGTATTTTTTCTAGCGAAAGAAAAGGAAATCTGAGTATAAAGGAAGAAACATGTTGTTCAACAATTGCTTCAAATTTAAAAAGACAACGAAGGTACCAATGGATTTCAAATAGAGCTAGCTAATGCATTAGGTGTTCATAAAAGCACAATTTCAAGACTTTTTTAAAGACATAAAAATGAAAAAGAAGAGGGAAGTCATTGATGTCAGACCCATAAAAAAGGGAGTTGTTGGTAGGAAGCCAAACACTATGAAGAGGATTTCTCACACGAGTGCCACTGCATTTAAGGACAACAATTAGAGCATTTGCTGGTGCATTATAAGGTTCCTCATGACTGTAGTTCATAGGTTTTGTTAAAGAAGGTATGCTAAGGCGTCACTCAAGTACCAACACCCCGCAGTAAAGAGGATCATAAACTGGACAGATGAAATGGGTGTTGAACACATACACCCAGCCAGCCATGGTATGCTTGCTGAGATGATGACATGAGAAAATGTGATACACATGATGAAAAGTGGTTTCTACTTGAACCCAGAGAACAGGAGGTTCATTCTCCTTCCAAGGAGATGACCTTATGAATGTCACAATAAAAAGATTCAAAATCAAGGTTATGTTCATGGGTGTCATTGGGGAGGCCATTATTTTGATGAAAATGGAGTAGAAATACATGATGGAAAATTTTGGCATCTACCCTTTTGTTGAAGTATGCGAGAGCAAAGAAGACATCAAAAAACAGAATCAGAGGAACAATGGAGACAAAGGCAGTCCAAAAATGGTCAACAAAAATGTTGTAAGAAGAATGCTTATAGACAAGTGTCATTCTGGTAGCATAAGTCAATGGCCTGCTTGTCTATCTAAGGACATTTTACATACATCAAGACAATGCAAGACCACACAATAACAGGTCAAGATGAGAGTTCAGGCAGTGCTGACAGCAAATGTTTCAACATACAACTAATTCCAACCACGACAGTCACCTGACTTAAATGTCCTAGATTTGGGTATTTAATGGATTTCAATCGATACAATACCAATCTTTTCCAAAAAACATTGATGAGTTATTGAGAAGGTAGAAGAAGCTTATGCTTTTTTATGATACCCAAAAAATCAAACATTGTTGGCTAACCCTCCAATATGTAATGATTGAGATCACTTAAAGTCAAAGGTGGAAACAATTACAAGCTTTCCGCATAATGGAAAGGCTTAGCATGGAAGACAAGGAATTCTTTCCAGAAAACGTAAGGTGGATCAATCTATTGTAGATGAAGCTGTTGAGTACTTAAATGAAAGGTTTGTTGTTGTTAATGCAGAAGACATACCGAATGGAGGACTTCAGGCAGAGGTAATTGATGAACTAATGTTAAGTGAGTCCATGTTTTTTGGCTGCCACACATAACCATGCATTATGTATTATCTTGTAAATGGTTATGTGTAGGATGTTTTTTGGGGTCAGGGCAGCTACAACATTAGGAGTTCAAAGTAGGTGATCAGATAAGGAGTCCCGATTAGACAAAGGCAATTTTTTGGAGCTCATGTTATAGTCTTTTTGCATATTTGTCAACTTTTTAGGTGTATGTAACTAAGGGTTGTTGTTAATGAAAACTGAATATGGGGCTCAATTTGAAATTTATTTGAAGTCAAAACCATCAGGGATGTTTTCTCACACATCAACCCTTCCTGCACAGGATGATGTTAGTGTGGGCATTTCATAGAATTCGCTTCGACACACTAGCATGAAACCTGAGGGCAAGGTGCAATGTGGCTGAACCCTTCATCATATTGGTTCACAACTAATTGTCCTCTCACCAAATCATTGAAGACAATACCAATAATGCACAAGCACTAACGAACAACACTGTAAATACATCATTCATCAATGACTTCCCAACATCACATAGAAACATAGCAAGCCTCCATGTAAATCATATAATATAACATAATACAATCCACATCCAACCAACATCATTCATCATGTAAATCATAATCCAAAATCCAACCAACCATCACATAATAATCATTCAAACAAACAATAATCATTCAATCCAAAATAATAATCCAAACCAACCATCACATAATAATCTCATAATAAACCAAACCAACAGCCAAATACAATTCACATCCAACCAACCAGCACTCATCATTCATCATAATCAAATCATGCAAAACATAACACAGAGCTATACAAGAATTTACAAGGGTAAATATAAACATCACCAGAGTTAATTTCAGTAAATCACAGCCACTTCAACTTTGGGTTCCGGCTTGACCACTCTCTTTCCTCCAAGATCTTCGTGGAGGAAGGGGTGGTAAACTGGATCTTTCTTTACTCTCTTTGGTCTCCACATTTTTTCGTAGCCAGGGTCAACAAACAACCACAAACACAACCCTCTTCCTTCAGGGAACGTTTGACAAAGGTAGACCACACACTCACCAACTGGCTCAACCAAATCAGCAGCAACCTTGCCTTTACCACTTGCAACTCCTCTCAGCCACCTCAACAAAATCCTCACCAACTTCTACTCCTGAACTTTCTGCCTCATCACCCTCATCATCACTAATCACAATTGGTTTCATCTCACTGCATCCCTCAAACTGCTCACACTCAAACCGATGAATGAAATCAACACCCCTACCCAACCCCTCTTCCTCATCCTCAGTCTCACTGTCAGAGTCACTCTCATCTGACTCTCAGTCTCACTCTCTGCTTAAACCACCCCTTTCCCTTTGATGACTCACCCGCCAGCCTAACCCCACAAACTTCCTTCAATCGCTCATTTCACCCTTTTCTTTCTCCCTCTCTTATCCTCACCTTCTCCATAGCCATACAAATTCTTTCTATACTTCCTAAAGCAAAGATCAGAATGATTAAGCTTCCTCAACACCTTCCCCAAAGCTTCGTACGCGACATGACTCAAACGCCGATGTGTGTCACCACTTTGCGTACAACCTCCATGGGTAAAGTGTGACCAATCTCATACCTTCAATAATGTTATTGAGGACAAATCGTCATAGGGTTATCAGGATCCATAGCATCATACAAAGGGTCAGATCCAACATTTGATTTCGTTGCGTTGAAAAAGGGAAAACAGAGGAATACGAAGAACAAAAACATCAAAAGAAAATTCGAAAAGTGGAGAAGGTAATGGAAGCAAAGGAGAAGATCGCAGCAGAAAAAGGGGGGATCAGAGCACAAACAAGAGGGATGAAGGAGAGAGAGAGGAACTAGGGTTAGGGTTTTGGAATCCTCTGGAAGAGGGAAGAACAAAGACGATAAAAGGGTGGGTTGTTGATGAGATTTAGGTGATTTAATGGGAAATAGGGATGGGTAGTTGGTGGGAGTAATTAATTGGGGAGGGAATGATTAATATGATGGTTAGGTTAGATTAGGATTAATTGTAGTTAGCTTAGTTATAATCATGAATATTTAAAATTCATTAAGGGTAATTTGGTAATTTTGTCATTTTTTTGTTACTAAAAGAAAGAAAAACAAAGTTGCATTTATTTTGAAATTGCTAAATTGGCAAAAGTTGCGTTTTTTTTGTTACGGAGGAAGTATTTAATTTTTCATTATTAAGTCGCAAAATCATGCATTTTCATTTTTAGTTAAATAATAAGTAAAGGGTAGTTTAGGCATATCAATTCATATATTTTTAAAAATCATTAAGGGTATAATGGTCTTTTAAGAGGGGGACACCATCTTCCTCCCCTTCCCTTATATAATAGAGATATAAGTGGTACTCGTAATAAATGATTTCAATTTTTGCATAATTATTAAAATCATTGCATTATATCAATTTTGATTGATTAAAGAAATTAATGTAATTTCTTTAATTAAATCATTTTTTCAAATTTGCATTAAATTGTGATTATGTTGATATTCAGTTGTTGAATATTTTTTTAATTTCAAAATTAAATTCATAAGGGTAGAACGTAAGTTCATAGGGGGGCACCATTTGCTCCCCCTTCCTATATATAGAGATTATATAAAATATTAATTGTTAATTAATTATAAATTAATAATGTGCTTTGACAATTAACTATTAACTATTACTCCTAAAATAAATACTTAATTAGCTTATAATTTTCCTCGCGAAATTGCATTGAAATAAACCTTTATACATTTATTATTCATCAACTGTTGTGTATAAATTACATCATTATTTATCATCATTTTTTATGTGTATTATATATATACAATACTTATAAAAGAAAATTATTTATGACACTGGTTGCTAAAAAGATTTAATTAATTTCCTTAATAAACTCATTTATATCTCTTATCATCATACATTAAAAAATTCCATTTCCACATTTTACAAGTTTTCTCCCAAAAAAAAAATTCATCATTAATCGTTCATCCGCACGGGAATTAATCGTAATAATTCATACACGCAAAATAGACTTTAAAATTGTAAACACTTTTGAAAAATTAAGGATGGTTCGTTGAAGTGTTAATTACAAATTAGTGACACATTTTACTACGGAGTACATATTATAGATTTTTTTTAATTATTTTTTAGAAAAGTGATTTGGTAGAGAGTTGTCTTTAACACAATGATCCCGAAAGAATAGCAGAATAAAACTGAATCACCCTCCAAAAGAGCTTCTAGAAACCTGTTTTAGCTGTATTGCAAAATTAGCGGTTCTAT
>SNQN01008052.1:0-17225 GCA_008642245.1 Bassia scoparia | reverse complement strand
CATTCCCAAGCATGGATTTTCAAATAGAGCTAGCTAATGCATTAGGTGTTCATAAAAGCACAATTTCAAGACTTTTTTAAGACATAAAAATGCAAAAGAAAAGAGGGAAGTCATTGATGTCAGACCCAAAAAAAGGGAGTTGTTGGTAGGAAAGCCAAACACTATGAAGAGGATTCCTCAACGAGTGCCACTGCATTTAAGGACAACAATTAGAGCATTTGCTGGTGCATTAAAGGTTCCTCATACTGTAGTTCATAGGTTGTTTAAAGAAGGTATGCTAAGGCGTCACTCAAGTACCAACCACCCGCCAGTAACAGAGGATCATAAACTGGACAGAGATGAAATGGGTGTTGAACACATACACCAGCCAGCCATGGTATGCTTGCCTGAGCTGATGACATGAGAAATGTGATACAACAATTGATGAAAAGTGGTTCTACTTGAACCCAGAGAACAGGAGGTTCATTCTCCATTCCAAAGGAAGATTGACTATAGATTCACAATAAAAAGATTCAAAATCAAGGTTATGTTCATGGGTGTCATTGGGAGGCCAGTTATTTTGATGAAAATGGAGTAGAAATACATGAGTGGAAAATTTTGGCATCTACCCTTTTGTTGAGTATGAGAGAGCAAAGAAGACATCAAAAAACAGAATCAGAGTGAACAATGGAGACAAAGGCAGTCCAAAAATGTCACACAAAATGTTGTAAGAAGAATGCTTATAGACAAGTCATTCTGGTATCATAAGTCAATGGCCTGCTTGTCTTATCTAAGGACATTTTACAACAACAAGACAATGCAGACCACACATAACAGGTCAAGATGAAAGAGTTCAGGCAGGCTGCCACGCAAATGTGTTCAACATACAATTATTTCCAACCACCACAGTCACCTGACTTAAGATTGTCCTAGATTTGGTGTATTTAATGGATTTCAATCGATACAATACCAATCTTTTCCAAAAAACATTGATGAGTTAATTGAGAAGGTAGAAGAAGCTTATGCTTTTTTATGATACCCAAAAAATCAAACATTGTTGGCTAACCCTCCAATATGTAATGATTGAGATACTTAAAGTCAAAGGTGGAAACAATTACAAGCTTCCGCATAATGGAAAGGCTAGCATGGAAGAAAGGAATTCTTCCAGAAAAACGTAAGGTGGATCAATCTATTGTAGATGAAGCTGTTGAGTACTTAAATGAAAGGTTTGTTGTTGTTAATGCAGAAACATACCGAATGAGGAATTCAGGCAGAGGTAATTGATGAACTAATGTTAAGTGAGTCCATGTTATTTGGCTGCCACACATAACCATGCATTATGTATTACTTGTAAATGGTTATGTGTAGGATGTTTTTTGGGGTCAGGGCAGCATACAACATTAAGGAGTCAAAGTAGGTGATCAGATAAGGAGTCCCAGATTAGACAAAGGCAATTTTTTGGAGCTCATGTTATAGTCTTTTGCATATTTGTCAACTTTTTAGTGTATGTAACTAAGGGTTGTTGTTAATGAAAACTGAATATAGGGCTCAATTTGAAATTTATTTGAAGTCAAAACATCAGGGATGTTTTCTCACACATCAACCCTTCCTGCACAGGATGATGTTAGTGTGGAGCATTTCATAGAATCGCTTCGAACCACTAGCATGAAACCGAGGGCAAGGTGCAATGTGGCTGAACCCTTCATCATATTGGTTCACAACTAATTGTCCTCTCAACCAAATCATTGAGACAATACCAATAATGCACAAGCACTAACAGAACAACACTGTAAATATCATCATTCATCAATGACTTCCCAACATCACATAGAAACATAGCAAGAGCCTCATGTAAATCATAATATAATAAACATAATCCACAATCCAACCAACCATCATTCATCATGTAAATCATAATCCAAAATCCAACCAACATCACATAATAATCATTCAAACCAAACAATAATCATTCAAATCCAAAATAATAATCAACAACCATCACATAATAATCTCATAATAAACCACAAACCAACAGCCAAATACAATTCACATCCAAACCAACCAGCACCATCATCATCATAATCAAATCATGCAAAACAATAACAGAAGCTATAAAGAATTTACAAGGGTAAAATAAACATTCACCAGAGTTAATAGTTTCAGTAAAATCACAGCCACCTTCAACTTTGGGTTCCGGCTTGACCACTCTCTTCCTCCAAGATCTTCGTGGAGGAAGGGGTGGTAAACTGGATCTTTTCTTTACTCTCTTTGGCTCTCCACATTTTTTCGTAGCCAGAGGGTCGAACAACACCCACAAAACACCAACCCTCTTCCTTCAGGGAACGTTGACACAGGGTGACCACCCCACCTCACCAACTGGCTCAACCAAATCAGCAGCAACCTTGCCTTTACCACTTGCACTCCTCTCAGCCACCTCAACAAAATCCTCACCAACTTCTACTCCTGAACTTTCTGCCTCAAATCACCCTCATCATCACTAATCACAATTGGTTTCATCTCACTGCATCCCTCAAACTGCTCACACTAAAACCGATGAATGAAATCAACACCCCTACCCAACCCCTCTTCCTCATCCTCAGTCTCACTGTCAGAGTCACTTCACTCTTGACTCTCAGTCTCACTCTCTGCTTAAACCACCCCTTCCCTTTGATGACTCAACCCGCAACCCTAACCCCACAAACCTTCCTTCAATCGCTCATCTTCACCCCTTTCTTTCCTCCCTCTTCTTATCCTCACCTTCTCCATAGCCAATACAAATTCTTTCTATACTTCCATAAAGCAAAGATCAGAATGATTAAGCTTCCTCAACACCTTCCCCAAAGCTTCGTACGGCGACATGACTCAAACGCCGATGCTTGTCACCACTTTGCGTACAACCTCCATGGGTAAAGTGTGACAATCTCAATACCTTCAATAATGTTATTGAGGAACCACATCGTCATAGGGTTCATCAGGATCCATAGCATCATACAAAGGGTCAGATCCAACATATTGATTTCTCGTTGCGTTGAAAAGGGAAAACAGAGGAATACGAAGAAACAAAAACATCAAAAGAAAAAATCGAAAGATGGAGAAGGTAATGGAAGCAAAGGAGAAGATCGCAGCAGAAAAAGGGGGGATTCAGAGC
Organism: Bassia scoparia; assembly: GCA_008642245.1. NCBI lineage: Eukaryota > Viridiplantae > Streptophyta > Magnoliopsida > Caryophyllales > Amaranthaceae > Bassia > Bassia scoparia. The sequence continues at coordinate 14,098 of SNQN01008052.1, read as the reverse complement.
CACAAACAAGAGGGATGAAGGAGAGAGAGAGGAACTAGGGTTAGGGTTTTGGAATCCTCTGGAAAGAGGAAGAACAAAGACGATAAAAGGGTGGGTTGTTGAATGGATTTAGGTGATTTAATGGGAAATAGGGATGGGTAGTTGGTGGGAGTAATTAATTGGGGAGGGAATGATTAATATGTAATGGTTAGGTTAGATTAGGATTAATTGTAGTTAGCTTAGTTATAATCATGATATTTAAAAAATTCATTAAGGGTAATTGGTAATTTTGTCATTTTTTGTTACTGAAATAGAAAGAAAAACAAAGTTGCATTTATTTTGAAATTGCTAAATTGGCAAAAGTTGCGTTTTTTTGTTACGAGAAGTATTTAATTTTTCATTATTAAGTCGCAAAATCATGCATTTTCATTTTTAGTTAAATAATAAGTAAAGGGTAGTTTAGCATTCAATTCATTATTTTTAAAAATCATTAAGGGTATAATGGTCTTTTAAGAGGGGGCACCATCTTCCTCCCCTTCCCTTATATATAGAGATATAAGTGGTACTCCGTAATAAATGATTTCAATTTTTGCATAATTTATTAAAATCATTGCATTATATACAATTTTGATTGATTAAGAAATTAAGTAATTATCTTTAATTTAAATTTTTTTCAAATTTGCATTAAATTGTGATTATGTTGATATTCAGTTGCTTGAATATTTTTTTAATTTCAAAATTAAATTCATTAAGGGTAGAACGTAAGTTCATAGGGGGGACACCATTGCTCCCCCCTTCCTTATATTATTAGAGATTATTATAAATAATTAATTAGTTAATTAATTATAAATTAATAAATGTGCTTTGACAATGTAACAACTATTAACTATTACTCCTAAAACAATAATACTTAATTAGCTTATAATTTTCCTCCGAAATTGCATTGAAAATAAACCTTTATACATTTATTATTCATCAACTGTTGTGTATAAATTACATCATTATTTATCATCATTTTTTATGTGTATATAGTATATACAATACTTATAAAAGAAAATTATTTCATGACACTGGTTGCTAAAAAGATTTAATTAATTTCCTTAATATAACTCATTTATATCTCTTATCATCATACATTAAAAAAATTCCATTTCCACATTTTACAAGTTTTCTCCCAAAAAAAAAAAATTCATCATTAAATCGTTCATCGCACGGGAATTAATCCAGTAATAATTCATACACGCAAAATAGACTTTTAAATTGTAAAACACTTTTGAAAAATTAAGGATGGTTCGTTGAAGTGTTAATTACAAATTAGTGACACATTTTACTACGGAGTACATAATTATAGATTTTTTAATTATTTTTTTAGAACAAGTGATTTGGTAGAGAGTTGTCTTTAACACAATGATCCCGAAAGAATAGCAGAATAAAACTGAATCACCCTCCAAAAAGAGCTTCTAGAAACCCTGTTTTAGCTGTATTGCAAAAATTAGCGGGTTCTATATATAAAATCCTCCTTTATAAAAACAAACCTCAGCAGTCAGCACCAATCACCATTTCGCCATAACACACACAAATTACGACATAATGAAGCCCTTTCTCTAGCTGTAAACCTCCCCCACGTTTTACAGCCACAACTCGATCTCTCTCGCACACAACTCTCTCTCTCTCTCTCTCTCGCACTCCGATTCATTTCCAGAGGACAGAGAAAGAGGAATTGGAGGTGCGACAATGGCGGTTTCGGACGTAAGCGAGTTCTTCGAGTTCGAGATCGCGAGTAACGAGTTGGAATCGGCCTTCACCCGTCGTAATTTGAATCCTGAAGCTTTGGCTAAGGACGAGGAGGAGGACCTCGTTTGGGCCAACATTGAGCGGCTTCCTTCTGTTAAACGCTCCAATTACGCGTTACTGCGGGATAATAATGCCAGTGTTAGTAGCAGAGGGCGAGCCAAGGTTTCCGCCATTGATGTTACCAAGCTTGATCGGAATCGTCGTGAGTTGGTTGTTCAGAATGCGCTTGATACTTCTGACCAAGATAACTACAAGCTTGTTTCTGGTGTTAAGGACCGATTTCAAAGGTATTTTTCGTTTTTATTTTCTGATTTTGYTGTTCAACAGTTTTGTGTTAAGGTGTTTCWACTAAGCAATTGTTTTTTAGTGATTCAAATTTAGAAATTGTTTTCTGATCGTGCAAATTTTGAATAATGTCTTAAAGGCATAATGCAGATTATTATACAGTTGAATATAACTAAGTTGCAATTTATTAAGTTGCTATGTTTGAATGATTTTAAATGAAGTGAATAATGATAAATTATTTACAAACGATTTTTGGTTAGGTTTTTGAGAACATTCATAACAATTTGGTACTGTAATAAATTAATTATAACAAAAAAAAAGAAATTATTACAAAGTGTAATAATAATAATAAAAAAACAATATTAGTATAGTGGTGGTTTTAATGTTTTATACTAACAAATTATGACGTAATTATTTTTGTGAAGTAATTGATCAGTGATTACACGAGGTTTTGGCGTTTGCATGTGGATTGGCTTACACTCTCTTTTGACGGATAAGAATTACTTCCTTCGTTTCTTATTAATTGCATCGGTTTTTTCTATTACGGAAATTTCACATTAATTGCACCACTTTTCTTTATAATTACTTTTGGTATTTTTTTGGGATGAATTGACCTTTATACTCTTATAAATTTTGTAATTAACCTCTAACACTACCCCATGTGGTGAGCCCATCAACACACCTACTACCCTTCAACACACCTAATTACTCCATCAAAAAATTACCTCGAAATCCGCAAAAGACAAAGTGGTGCAATTAATAAGAAACGGATGAAGTAATTACAATACTAGAAAACAATATTTACCTTCCATTTTAAACATCTTATATCATTTTCCTACAATTATAAACACGAAAGAAAATCTCAGATATGGACTTATTGCATTATTTGATTTGTTTCATACTGTGAATTGTAGAGTTGGATTGGAGTTGCCGAAAGTGGAAGTAAGGTTTGAAAACTTGAAGATTAAAGCTGAAGTTCTAACTGGGAAAAGAGCTTTGCCTACATTGATTAATTTTACTCGTGATAAGATTGAGGTTTTCTCTTTTAGCTAATTAATCTCTAATATGAAGCTATCAAGTACGTAGCAATCGAAGAGGTTATAACAATTCTAGTTCATGGCGTGTTTTCTATGCAGGGACTCCTAAAACTAATAAGGATATCACGTCCTGAACGACATACAATTACTATATTGAACAATGTCAGTGGGAATCTGAAACCTGGGAGGTAAATTTCGCAACTCTGGCATTTTGTGATTTAGTTTGATGATGAAAAATTCAAGCAATGTCAATATTTAGTTAATGTGCTGTCTTGCTTATGGACATAAAACTTATTGGCAAACGCATTATGAAGTTTACTTTAAAAACCTTGGTTGTTGTATGTGTATATACGGAGGCTTAGTTTCTTAGTTGATTTGTATTTGCATGTATGGCTGATTCGGAGAGACAATTATAAAGTCTTTAACTAGAAAGAGTGTTTCTAGATTACCTTGAGCAACAAAATACATGACATGCTAATCCTTATTCTAAACATTATTTGTTTAATGTGCACTCTATCGATTTGCATATTTTATCAATGGACCATGAGTGCTTACATGACGTGGTGTCACGTCAACAAGCATTACAACACTAAAATACATTTTTGTAAGGAGGTAACTCCAAGAGTAATCATGGTAACTTATAGAGAAGACTTACATAAACCTTTACTTTAATCCCTTTATTAAGTAGGTCGTGTAAAGTATCCTTCACTACTGTGAAGACAACAGAGAAGGCCACAGTGGTTTAATCACGGTTTTCTTGCTCTTTCTTTGATCCACTCATTTAAATGCACTTACCATTGAGTATTAGGGAAACATTGAAGATAATATTCAAATTTCTAATATGCACTCGTAAATTGATATAGACCTACGGAGTACAAAATCCATTAATTATGTATACTTTGCCTTTATGACAGTAATATCAAATCAAGCTGGTGATTGTGTTATATCAGTGAAAACTAATTTTGGGATAATGATGTATTATTATCTTGATGTCTATTTAGATTACTCCCTAGTAGTAACTGATCTTCATCTATCATGATATTTTTGCCTCTCAAGGATGACATTTGCTTCTGGGTCCTCACTGGAGTCAGGCAAATCAACCTTACTTCTAGCTCTTGCTGGAAAGCTTCACAATAACTTAAGGTTGAAAATTTACATGCTTGTCCGTACTCATTGAAGTTTATAAGACTTAATAAACATTGACTATAGGTATCTTAGATGATGATAGACATTCTTATATACCTGCAATACGCAAACCAGATGATTCGAGTTTTTGTTGATCTGTTGAATAAAATTAAATGTCTTTTAATCTATCAATCACTGTGGTTATTACCACGAAGCAGTTCAAGTAATATTACTAAGAATGTCATTGGTTTTCACTGTTGTGCATTAACCTTAGGTGCCAATATGGGCTGCTTTTCTAATTAATTCCAGCATAAATTTTTATAAGTTAATTGTAAATCATGATATCTTCTTCAACTCCCTTCAGAATAAGCCTGGTAATTTCATTACCTACCTTCCATGGCTCTATTGGACTTGTTTTTGAGAATATCAATGCTTATCATCACTGTTACACAGTACAGATTTTTTAAGCAAGCTAAATGAGATCATACTCCACATGTTTTGTGATAAATATACCAACCGAAGTCTCACTGCTAATTCTTTTGCTTATCCACCTTTCGCAATTTCAATCCATGTACAGGAGAAGTGGAAATATAAATACAATGGCCACAAACTAAGTGAATTTGCGTGCAAAGAAATTCAGCTTACATAGAGTCAAACAGATAATCACATTCAGCGAGTTACAGTGAGAGAAACTTTTGGATTTTGGCTGATAGATGTAAGGTGCAAGTGAATTGTATTTCCAGGTGAAGTCTTAATCTAATTTCAGGTGTCATTCATACTGATTTTAGGCATATACAAGTAGCGAGATAACCTATAGTATGTAATATAAATAATATCACTGTACATAAAAATAGTATCAGATTGGGAACTACGTTGTATTATTAAAATTTGCAGAAATATATGTGGGGATCTTATTCCGACTGAGACAAGGGCAAACAAACATACGCCCAGTACAGCCCGCAAATTGATGCGTTATATGAAGGTGAAAGCTTTTCTAAGGACCTTCTTCTGTCCTATATATGATGCTCTAGAGCTGAGAATATACAGTGCACAAAGTTTGGTATAATTGAGCTAAATGTACAGGCATGGGATGCTGTTGGTGGAAGAAAGGCACAGCATTTTGGGCAAGCAGCATTACCTCAAGAGAAGTTCTTGGGCCTTGATATAATGCGCTGAACAATAAGTCGGAATGCGAAATGAAGACGGGGGGTTTCAAGGTCAAAAGAAAGAGGGTTAACGGTAAAGGTTTTTTTTTAAATATAATCTATTATCTTTAGTTCAATTGATTTTGCTCTCTATGGATACCAACTTTTTTTGATTTGGGAAAATTGAGCCCAACAGCACAATTAATGGCATTGGGTGCAGACTCACAACTCAAACTTAGAAGTGGGTGCATCTAACAACACCGACTTTGATGTTTGAGTGCGAAAATGTACAAGTTCACATACTTAAAGTAAAACTTTGAATCAGTAAACTTATTAGTGATTATACATTAATTTTCAGTGAATGCAAGCCCAAATTTTCCAAATAATTTAACATATAGGATTTAATCTGGGCATGAATAATAATACTAAACACATGTTTATGTAACTTCTTGCACTCACATAGTAAGTTGGTGCATACACCGGGTGTGCACAACAACAACACAAGCTTTTGTGACCACCCATGTGAAAGTGTGCACACCCATGTGAAAGTGTGCTAGGCCATGTTTCTTTTTATTTTGGACCAAGGTTTACTGTCCTGTTTGAAGTTCCTGATAGAACCAATCTGATTTCCAAAACTTCAAATTTGATAGTTTTTGCTAACCAATGCATTAGATGTCACATCTGAACTTATTATAGTCATTGACAACATCCAGTTAGTGGAAGTAGCCTTCGTTAAGACAGCTTTATGCAATAGGTAGCTACCGGAGGCAAAACATGGAAGAATGAAACAAAAGAATATAATTGAAAACAATTTCGGATTATCAACTTTTACCTCAGTAATTTTATTTTGTTTTTTGTTGTGAAAAAAAAAGGAATTATAAGGTGTCAACATGTCATGGAATCATAACGCATAACTATGTAAGACAGCATATGGGAAATTTAACAGTTATGTACCAAAGTGGAATACAAGGAATATACAACTTAAGCCGGTTTTTGTACCTTTGTATAGCTTTCTAGGGATCGCAAATAGCTTTCGTTATGTGGAACGGTAAAAAACATTTATGCTTCTGCTATGCCAGGAGAAATGATTGGTGGCCCTAAAAAAACTCTGTTCATGGAGCAATATCCACTGGTCTAGATAGCTCAACTACATTCCAGTGTTAAGTGCATAGGGAACTTTGTCCACCAATGGAAGAACTGTATCATGGTCTTCTTCAGCGGCACCTGGAGACATTTGAACTCTTGATGATTTAATGTTGTTATTCCGAAGGGCACTTGTATTACTTGATGGTCCTCGATCAGAAGTGTTGGAATTCTTGAATTATACGGCTTTTTCCGATTCGCCCTCAAGTAAGGGGTATTGCAGATTTTTAGCAGAGGTTTCTCATTATACTCTGATTTTCTATCACTCCGTTAACGAAATTGCTTGTCCACCTTCTGAGCAAATATTTCCTGATTGTCAGTCCTTTTAGGTTAATCTCTATAGAGAAGGAAGTTCAAGAGCAGCATATTGGGCAGATTCTATCAAATTATCGATTCATTGGACCATGTTGATCAATTGCATGAAGCCTTTCAGTAAATCTAGATTTGGGAAGGCCACTAGGAGAATACTCTGATGTGTTTCATAACTGAAAAAAAAAAAAACCAAAGAAATCCAAAAACCCCTTCTCCTTTTCCAAAAAAACCCCCCTTGATAGCTCTGTCCAAAACATGTATTGCTACGTCAAAGATGGGAGCTTTTACGGCTTGTTTTTCAGAGAGGGCAGCTATTGAGTGACGAGCAGCGCATATGTTTCACTGAATAAGGATATTCCGACTTTTCAAAAACGAATATAATTTTGTCTTTCATACTATAGATTATTTTAAAAGTTCAGCTTATCTGTTCGTTGTTACAAGCAATTGAGCATGATCGTTTCATTAACACATTCTAATAAATGTGGAAGAACTTTTACATCTCAAAAGGACATTGAAAACTGATTGTTCTATTTAAATAATATAGTTTTATTTTTTTTCTTATCAATTCTAATATGTTTCTATGTATGTTGCAAATTTTGGTTTCTGGATGTAATAATCCAAAATTATATTATACGGTATGTTTAAAGTAATGATCATTTTGTATGTCATATCATTAACGTCGGGACCTGTATCATAATGACCGCTCTGTGTAATTACTGTTTACGGGAATGTGTGTATGAGGGACATATGTGTCACAGTTGCCGACAGAAGCATTATATGGGCTGACCCTTATGTAAAACACTTACTTTTTGGGTTGATAAGTTCTAATGTTTTTCCCGCTTGTGCATAAAAAAAAAAAAAAAGGTGGTGCGGATTTTTCAGGGACACTATATGATTTTTGCCTAGTCATAACGAATGTTTTAATTGACGAAGACCTTTTAAGTACTTACTCATGAGATCACAGAAATAATCCTGGTTTTGGGCTACATACTATCATATCATCCGTATGTGATATTTTCCTTCTAAAATCTTTTTGACAGCTTGCACTTTGTCGTGCATCACAGCGACAACTTTCATAAGATCAGGCTGCGCTCTACAAGATGTGACTCATGGAATCTATATTTGCTTGCCCTTCTCGGCTTTGTGGGTCTCTACCACTATTGATGTTTAATGGTAGCTTTCTGAAGCTGTCCTCTATTTGATGACCTTCATGACAATCCCAGTCTTCTCTTAAGCAAAGAGACATATCCTTCTAATCGTCGGCGTGGGGCATGGTCACTTCTTCAAAAGTTTGGGTTTCTGCGTGTCCCATATTCTCGTCTTGAATCTTTGGTTAGGTCAATTGTTGTATAATTACAGTGTTGGAGATTATTTTGCTCACTACCTGCACCAGGAAGGTATGTCTAGCTTAATCTATAAGAATTACATTTTAGGACTTGGTATGAGTCCATTTGGTTTGAGAAGGAGGTTCATAGCAGTTAATTTTTTGTATTCTTATTACTTCACTAGGTAGTTTTTTGGCTTCAATGATGTTGCTATATTGGCGTAATTCATCTCGGGATATGGGAATAGATCTGATTCCGGATGATAGCTGCACTGTCAAGAGAATATGGTTATTGGCAGCTACTTGTTTCTTCTATTGTACTGCTTGTTACTTACTCTGTTTGGGAGGTTTTGTAGTACTCTGCCAGGAAAAGTTAATAGCTTCTTTACATATTTCAATTGTATTTATTAGAATATTTGATTAGCTACTTCTTATTGTTGGTAGTAGCATATTTTCAGTAATAAGAACTTCAAATTGTCCTGCGTTGCCAAACATTTTTTCAAGATATGAATAAAGCAAATGGTGTTTGGTTATGGCAACGCAAATACTAGGGTATTCACCACACCTATCCTATGCACAAGTGCAGCCTCTGTTTAAATGAGGTTATATCAATCAAAAGATGGATGAAGGTAAGCTTTCTAAAAGAGTCCGTTTCTGATCATTCTTGCATCAAGTAGATAGTTTGTGCTCGGTGGCCACTAGTACACTAACTTTGAATTCTGCAATTTCAGCCCTCATTATGAAATTCTTGACGCAGATTTGGGTGGTATTGTCACTCGATTACATGATATACCAAAGGATAGTGTTGGATGGATTGGAATTTAATTGTTTTTATTACTACCCATATGCGACTTCTTTATCAAACAACATGGACTATAAACTAGCCTTTTGACATTATCTCTACCTCGCTGACGTTAGATGTTCTTCATTTACTATTAAAATCATGGGTGGATATTCTGTTTTTTGAAAGGCACTATATTGGCATTGGATTTAGCAAATTCATAGGTATTTCTTATGCTACATAGCTTTTCTCTCCTTTTTAATTTTACTTCATTCTAGAGTTAAAAACTCTATTTGTCGTTTACGTTGATTTGTATTTAGATTCTTATACGATGTGCAGTTATAGAAGGTCTGTCATCCTATCTTCCAAATTTCCTATTGAAGACCTTCATATACACTACTAATCTGCAATCATATGGCTCTACTAAGCACCTCTGTATGCTTCTACGGTAATTTTTTAGGTAATGTGGTAACATGATTATTTATTTTTATAAAAATTAAACAATGATTTTCGTTGTACTTTTTTTATGATTGAAACTTAGAAGGTATAAATTAGAAGTTAGCATTATATAGATTTGGATGGGTGGACAGTATAAGACCATTAATATTAGTTATGGTGATTGGTGACACAATATAGGCATATATGGTGTGCAAGTCGATTATACATTAGATTCAGATTGCTGAAATTTGGAATTATACTTTAATAATTTGTATTATGATTTTAAGAATTTATTCTGGGATTGGAGAAAAATCTAGGATTAAAGTGAGTAATGATTTTCGGTCTATGGTTTATTTCGGATTCATTTGTTTCTGCTAATTAAATATACAAATTTCTAATCTTCTTATTGCTTGATGATTGATTTAGAAGGATCTCCAATTATTCTCTCCTTCATTATATGTTATAGGGGAGGAGGGGTAAATTTTTTTCACATGGATACCTCAGTTTGCTACCTTCTTCCCGAAATTTTGATTAGAAATATAGGGACGTAGTAATACTTTGAATGGCAACTGACAGATCCCATAGAAATATCTTTTCCCTTGCAGACACAACATTTTACTAATGAAGCGTTGCTTGCAATAGTGTGAAAAAGACAAGGGGGATGAATTCTTCCCATTTCAAGCACTAAAGTTATGACAGTTTCATAATGTCAACTTACTTTGTTGACATGCCAAAGGTATATAAGATACGTTTTCCAAATTCCACACTGCAATTTGTCGTACATTCGCTGAGGGTGAAATATAATTCTTATCTTTATAAATTCATGTATTTTAGTTGCAAATATATTATCCTACGGCCTATGAAAGGCAAAAAAGGTTGTACCTAAAAAGAAGCTGCAGCTTCTGTCAAATGTGAGTGGGGATGATTTTCTCACCGGGCGTTATCTTACTTAGCTTGTATGGATCGAGTGGAGCAGGAAAAACCACTTTAATGGACGCCTGCTGGATTTTGTTATTCTGGTAGATTAAAAACTGGTGGAAACTACGAACGGGAGAACAATCAAAAACTCAGGTTAACATAACCTAAATGCAGCATACTGGCCAGAATTTCAGGATATGATTTAACAGAAATGACGATCACTCTCTCCATCAAAAGTGAAGTGGAGGAGTACTCTCTGGTTCTCTTTCTTCTTCTTCGTCTTCCAAAAGAATCAGTAAGAAAACCAAAAAAAGTTAGTTCTGTTTCACTTTCTTTTTTCTGACATGTGTATTTTTTGATCAATCGTCCACAAGGTTGTTTCACTGATACTTAGAATCAATTGTCGCTTAACAATGTGATTAAAGAGTCTTGTTGATGCGTGATGAGAGCTTGTTTAGAGCTTGATTTAATCCCTCCAAAACATTGCTTGGTGGGACTTGCCTGAGCTTACCTGGCATAAGTCGACAGAGGGCAGGAAGATTAGAAGAACTTACAATTGGAGTAAGAGCTTGTTTGCTAATCTTTCAATAATAATTCTTGGCAGAACGACTTCAGTTGACTTTGAGGTGGCACGAGCAGCAGCAATTGTGATGCGACCATAGCGGTAACACGCTGTAAGAAATCACTGGACAACGGGTGGTAATTGCACTATACACATCAACACAGTATTGATACTATTGAAGCATTTTTGAAATGAGGTTTTTGTGCTATGCATACCGTATCTGCAAAAACTGAAGTTATTCACAATCAGCCTTTTGACCTTTCAGTTTTTCATATGCGCAGTTTTGCTCTCTTATGAAACGTGGTGGCACAACTAATATATGGAGGGAAGCTTGAGACGCTCAGTCTGCCACTATGATAGACCTAATTTTCCCAGGTGATTATAGATTAAAACTGTGCTCTCATTCCTATTGCATGCAAGTTCCACCACTCGGGATTATCATAGTTGAGAAAAAAGTGGAATTTCTGAATTTAATTTATTATCTACATCGTACCAATATACACAGTCAAGAGATATAACATTGTTGATTAAGTAATTTAACTGTTGAGAATTGTAATTTGCTACCCCAAACTTGCGCATGGGATAAGTGGATATCCCAAAATCCGATTCCTTCATTTGATGGATGAAATCCTTCAACTTGGAGTGCTTGAGGTTACCAGCCCTGCCATGGAAGGAAACTTCGGTGTAGACTGCTGAAATTTACAAACTCAAATACAAGTTTGGGCTCACAGCATCTCATGGTCTACTTTTTCTCTTTGATTGCTCATTTGGTGTACTCCAATTATTTAATCATACTGTTTTATGCTCACTGCCCATCAACCTCAGTGAAGTTTGAAGTCTCATACACTCAAATAGCACACCATCACCTGGATCAGAAACCATTACGATTGATTTCAACCACCTCTCGCAACGGAATATATCACAAGCGTTTTTGGTTCTTTGGTCTGCAGAAGTTAAGCTTTGCTGCGTGTTATTGGAGTGTCTTCCACGATATAAGCCTGTGAGATTTCTGTTGACTTCACAATGTCAGTGCGGAATTTTAGTAGTTTTGCTTATATTTTTGGGATGATAAGGTTGCTCGCAAAATTAGGTAGTTCCTCCATGGTTGTAACATTATTTTCTTATCAAATGATCTGGTATATCGCTATGACTTGGGAGATACACTAGGATATGTTGTACCTTTTCGGTATTTCATGACCCTTATAGTATTATTGGGTCACCTGATTTTCTATTTGATATTCTTGCTAATTTTCATGTTGGGTCACTTTCTGTTTAAGAGAGATTATGCGAAGGTGGATGGTTATAGATCTGTAGTCCAATAACAAATGGTTCTTACCATGAAGCTTGATTTTATATGTTTAATCTCACTATGCATCAAATTGCAACATAATTTCTATTAAGCGATGAGCACACTTTCATTGAACTTGTCATAACTTATTCTTTTCAGGGGCATTCAAATCATGGGACTGATGACAGTGGCATGCGGAGCTGATTCCTGTTGCCCATGTTTCTGTTCTTAGGCGTTCAGCAATGTCTTCTTCGTACAACCGTAGTTTCCATCGAGATGAACAGTATTGGTTCTATCTCAGAGAGAAGCTAGCTGGACTGTTTTCCTGGGCGCTTGCTCTATGCAGCTGCTTCAGGTTAACGTTTAGTAATCACTTCTAATAATCTAATTTCGACATTTCAAAGGCTTGGTACTAACTCACAGGTTTTTTTTAGTAAACTCGTTACCTGTCATTAAAATATTCACTGATAAATGTTATTACGTTTTAGAGTTGTTATTTATAAACTTACTTAACCGCTGTTTCTAAAATTGGAATACAATATTTTAATAGTCTTAAGCTTCCAGTTTTTTTTTTTTTTTGGAATCAGTCTCTTGTGGGAAATTCCCATATGTAATGCTCTACAGACATTGGTGTATGGCATCATCACTTACTTCATGATTGGGCTTTGATAGGGAAATAAGTAAGTCGACTTTCATATTTGTATACCTTTATTTAGGAAATTTGTGAATTACCCCCATAGCTTTGTAGTTTTGTCGATTACCGCCCACAAACTTTTTTTTTTTTAAAAAAACAAAAACTTAACCCACAAACTTGCCAGTCTTTCTGTTTATAAATTACCTCCAAATCACTATTCTCTCGTTAAAATTTAACGGAAAATGTGTAATTTCCCCAGTTAAAAATTTGACGAAAATATAGTAGATTCCGTATAAGTTTTAACTAAAGTTACAAACTTCAGTTAAAAATTAACGGAAATTGGTCACTTGGGAGGTGATTGTTGAAACGTAATTACAGTTTATACGGGGGGTAATTATTCAATTAAAAAAAAGTAAAAAGTTATCGGGGTAACCAACAAACATTGCAAAGCATTATGGGAGGGTAATTCAAACTAAAAATTTCTCTTAAAATTTTTATGATTTCGAAAAAAGGGAAAAGATCAATATAAATCTGAATAATAAGTCTCTTGGTAATGGCTTTTAGTCCTATTGATGGACATTGACTTTGTTATTATTATTCCATACAATCCCATTTTTCATTTTGGTAGTTAATTTCTCATGGTCGAACATGCTTTGCTTGTAATTGGTTAATCTTAAAGTGAAGAGCATGATGTTTCACAATTCTGGTGCACATTATATATTTCTACATTTGAAGATGATTGCTCATAAAACAAAGATATTACAATGTTAAGACTTTTACCAGGTTTCATCCTGCAGAGAAATTTGTGCTCTATCTTGTCTTCCAATGTTACCTTAAGCTTTCACTTACTTCACCTTTTACGGAATGAATGCGTAATTGGCCTTACTCCCATATATGGCCCATATACGCAAGCCGTCGTATCTTCTTGCATTTTACTCGCTTTTGGAAATCTCCCCTTTCAAAGTTTCATTATTGCCAAGAGTGTAAGTTTCTGGAATTTCCCGGATTTTTTACTGCTTTATATATTCTTTATATTTTATTATGTTCTTCAAGAACTTCACTAGTTTTGAGGTACATGAATTCTGGTTTCATCCCTATTCAGACAGTTTGCTACTTCGTACTGTAATTGTTATGTCTCATCTTATTAGTTCTATACCCTTCCCTGGATGGATTTGGGGTTTAAATTTACATCTGCCCTATAGCATGGAAAAAAAGAACCAACGTGCGCTGGAATCATAAAACGTCTCAGCTTAGTGATGTTGAAGACTATCATTGTTAGCGGGAGGATTAATTAAGGGACTGTTAAAGACAAGTTTGGTATCGAGTTATTTTA
>SNQN01008051.1:0-22021 GCA_008642245.1 Bassia scoparia | reverse complement strand
ATACTTGACACTTTACAACCATGTGTCCGTATCTATTCATAAGTAGGTACATCAAAGCTACGCCCATTAACTTCTTCAGGAGGAAACTTCGTACTTACATAGGACCCGCAATCTAAACTGATTGCCATCCACTTTACCATATCTTATGTATATGTACTTTATAGGATAGTTTTACAACGCTAACTTGAAAAAATTTGACTATTCTCATTGCAAAATATTAGCATACTAACATAGTGAGTTTGGAACATTGTATCTCAAAAAGCATGAGATTCTACAATCATTTGGTTTCTTTACCAACCAATTACATAGCAACAATTTCGATGTCATTAAAAAGCTACAATATGCAAGTTATTTCTTGAATGAATACTCAAACATAACACCGTCCTCCATGGGAGGAAAACCCATCCATAGGAAAAAAATATCATCTCTATTAGAGATTCAACTTACATTTGAATTCTATGATAATTGAAGATTTCATTATAAGACAACCAATTCACTATGAATTCCTCATGTATCACATGACTACAAGTGTTTGTCAAACATCACACAGTAGTGCTACTAGTAGTCTACAGATTTTGTCAACTTCAATTGCAAATACAACTTTACTTGTCTTATTAATTTACATCAAACAACCTATAATTCTTATTTCAGTTAAGAAACATACATTAACTTTAACTTGGGGAATATTTTTTGCTAGCATCCATAGGTGTTGATTTTAATATTCAAGATGACAAACAACTTCTAAATTTTCATTAGAAAACAAACCGTTCCAAATATACAACTCTGTCATGTCTACATATAGGCAAATATGAAACTTTACCGTTGTCATCAAATTTGCTATATATATCCTCTTTGTCTCAATTGTTCAATAAAAATACAGTAGACAACTAACATAGTCTTATCGAATATTGATGTCATTGTTCTTGTGCTTGTTTCAAACCAATCAGACTTAAAAAATTTCAAAACTCCTAAGTTGACTTGCACATACAATAATAAACTCTACCGTTCATTGCACCGTCAAATCCTGCATCAAGTATATATAATTTTTGTTCTTAACAAATATATATTTTTTTAACAAAATATAAACACTCATAATTTCAAAGAGATTATCATTATTCAAAAATATTGAATGCAAATACATGAACAAATATTGACAAATATTTACATTAGTAAACCATTAGTAAACTCATCAATAATTAAATCGATCATTTTATATTCACATACAACTCCATATCTCCAACCAGATATTGTAATTTTATGATTAATTTATCGCAATAATTACAATACAATATATATCCATACGTCTTGAATTTCATGCAAGTATTCCGGCCTTTTATTCTATTAAAATCCAGAATATTATTTCTACAAATTAATCATAAATATATGTCAACTTCTCTTTTATCCAAAGAGAATATACACACAACAATTATCAAGAGAATCACGTACGGTAAAATACGGAGTAAATGAAACTTAAGAATACATTGTATACATGTCGAATTATTTCATTTCAGTTAAATTTGGTAACAATTAGCACCAAAATACTAAACTGCCAAGAAAAATATGGCCATGCAAAAGCAAATTGACACACGAATGCATAACATTAATGTACACGCACAAATACGTGTAGTCCGAGTTGCAAAAAGAACACATTATTAAAGAGAAACCTCGCCCACAATGGATTTAAGACTAAAAGTGCATGATTTTGTCCTTGAGCTTCTCAATGTCATCCGTTGCATGCTTTGACTTATTCGAATGACTCCGGATATCTTATTTAGAATGTGGTGAGAGATTAACGAAAAGAGAATTATTGAAAATAATTTATATCACTTCAAGAACAAGTTGCATGTTTTCTTCTCATAACTTCTCATAACTGAAGCAAAGAGTTGTAGCTGATGATTTCAACATTCTTTAGACTCTGTTTCATCGTCACTTTAATTCGGAAGTGCTACGTTTGCCATCTCTTCACTATCAAAGCATGTAATCGTTCCATCCTATTTGATGAGACTCCTCCAGAAATAAAAAAAAACAATCCATGATATTATCCATCATTCAAGGTATTTTTTTACTATTCTTAATTTTTTCAAAATAATTTTTATTCTTTATAATATTCATAATATACGTAACTTTATGATTATAAATATAGAATTGCATAGGGGCAATTGTTGACATTTATATTAGCACATGTGCCACAAGATCAACAAATTCCTTATCAGGGTGTTTCTGGGAAATCTAGGGCCCGGGCGACATGAATAAATTAGGGGCCTTAAACAGTTGAAAGTGTTTATGTCATTTTATTAGAGAAAATAATTATTAGGTCAATAAATATTCCCTCCTAACGAACAAATGCAACAAATTGATTTTTTACGGAGTTTTTAGAAGAGATATAAACAATTAATATGTAGTAAATTAGTCAAATATAATTTTAATACAATGAAAAAATAGGTTATGAGTATAATTTTAATGTTGAAAAATAAAATTACTTTACATTTAAAATATTAGGAATTTTCTACGTTGTACCCTCGAAGATTTGCGTCTTCTACAATATACCTCTATCATTTTTGCCTCTCTATTATTGTACCCCTGGATTTTATAAACCTTCCACAATATAACTTTCGTAGTTAAACATTAACCATACATTTTATATATAATAATAATAATAATAATAATAATAATAATTATTATTATTATTATTATTATTTATTTTTAAAAAAACAAAACAAACAACCTTTCACCGTACCAATCCCCACTCATCCATAACCACCCCCATCCTCATCACAATCACCATCGCACCCATCGAAAGCAACACCGCCACCCAATCGAAGCACCCACCGCGCCTAGCAATCGGCAGTACAACGGTAACAATAACAGCAACGACGACAACAAATTCGACTTGATTACAAGGGCAACAACAACAACAACACAACAAATCGCGCAGCAACAACTCTAAGTGAGCGACCACAGTAACAATTCAAACACCGAATTGAGGGCGAGTGCAACAACAACAATGAGTGAGATAATTGGGCTCGAGCACAATAGTTTTAGCGAGCAGCACAGGGAGCCGTGATGGAGGAGAACTATGATTTTGTGCAGCGATTTTAGTGAATCTAGGTGTTCTGCGAGTGGTGGTTGCGTGTGTTTGGGATTGGTGGTGGATGGGTTGTCGAGGATGTAAGTGTGACAGTGGTGATGGTGATCGATGATGGTAGATGTGGTGATTGGTGGGGTGGGGTGGAGGATACGTTGAGTGGGGGGTTTGGTTTGTATTTTGTATTTTTTTTTACTAGTGTTACACGGCGCGCGCACGCGCGCCATGTCCACTCTATATATTGATAATTCTCGTTATTCTCGAAACAAAATTTAAGTGAATAATATTAAATGATGATAAAAGTTAAAATAGTATGGACAAGTAGTGTATTTATAGATAAAAACCATCAATTTTTTGGTTCCATATCCTCAAATTTTGCTCAATTTCCCAAGTAAACAGTAGAAATGATTTTCTCAACATAGGTTCAATGTAGAAAAAACTATCAAAATAGTTCATATTGTTTTTTTTTGACACGAAAATTAAAGATTCATTAATGTGATCAAAATAGTTCATATTGTTTTTTGGACACGAAAATTAAAAGATTTCATTAATGTGAAAAAGCCAAACGGAAGAAATAATCGACAAGTACGAATTTACCTATCCAAAAAACTACATACATCATATGATTGTTCAAAGAAGAGAGACCGCATAGGAAATCAAAATCAATCATCCGCTGAATAGAGTTGCTTGTAATTGTAGAACAAAGCATGAGTTGTCTTGGAAATAGCTCTCCAGTGGCCATTTGGCCATGTGCTAATTCACACTCACTCACACAGGCAGCCTGCAATTAAACATGAAATCATGAAACCTGAGATGAGATGTGATGAAATGATCTTAATCTTAATTCTCAAAGTGTGACTCATTGTTTAGATCAATAATGAAGTGACAGATTAATACAGAATCGACATACATTCATACATACATAGAATCATAGATAGAAAGATGAAGGAAGACAGAATAGAGAGATAAGGGGTATTGAAATAGAGGAACAGGTAATAACCAAAATTAAAGAACACAGCGGAATTACAGTTGAAATGTGGGTGGACAACCAACTACCACCAACAAACGTAATTACATAAATGCAAAGATATACTATAATTCATACTTCAAGAAGAAAAATTCAGTAACTATTTAATGAAATGACAAAGAAGAGACAACTCAAAATTACTATCTATATTTGATATTGCAAACAATTCAAGGTTTTGAAATCGTGAGACCTTTTTCAAGTATCATATTTTTAAAAAATTCGAGTTGTCAACAAACATTCATTGTTGTTCAACAGACACTCATAGAGCATTGAGCAATTCAGCAGTCGTAATCGAAGCTACATGATGACAAAGGTTAAGTCACACTGTCACAGGGCTCGGATACAGAGTTCACATTCTTTCTTGGTATGGAATGTTTGGATTAAAATTCAAACTTTCATCTTCTAGTAACATCATTTATTATTTGTATTATTTACTTTGTGATAGATTAACGAGTTTAACTCTTGGGTTGGAATTGGTTGGTGCTATAATCCCCCCTCTCTAATTCAATATCCCAGATCTATTTCTGCTTACTTGGTGACTTAACTCTTGTGTTTTGGTGGATTAATTACATTCTTAATCATTATCCCTACAACCTATCAAAACAAAATCTTTCGGCTTTGTGGTAATTCAAAAGGTGGAGCACAGATTACAAAACCTTCTTCAACTTTAACCTCCTCCCATGGCCATATTTCACAACAGCAAAATATATCCGGTGCAATGCTTAGATACCCTTTCAATGCTCATGATTAACAATTGTATACGTATCAGGAAAAAACCATCAGACCCTATAATGATTGCTAAGTTAATATGTAATTTGCAATTCAGCCTATGACATTCTTGTGAACACAACGCATTTAGCCAACAACAGAAGAAATCCATAAAAATAGGCAAATTCAACCACAAGATAAAAACCACTCACTACTGCCTCAGAAGTGAAGATAATACAGCACAAAATGTAGTTATAAACAAACAGTTGAAATGCTCATAACAAAATACCTGGTAACATCAATCTTTTCATCAGCTCCATAGCCGTGGCTTCGAACCATGCACACCGCCTCGGTAACTCACCACAGCTCTTCCTCAAGTGTCACAATGAAAATCTCTGCCCTTTATAACAGCCAAATGAGCAAACAACACCAACACTAAAAACCCAGTTGAAATGCCTTCATTTTCACTGTCCCCAAAGCTCAGCAATACATCACCTCTATTTATTCAACAACCAGCTCATAATTAGTCAAATTACTCTTGCATAACTTAAGCCACACCGAAGAGCAATAAAGTAAACCCACTCTAGATAACTCACTTCATATACCAAAAAAACTAAACACAAAAACTCAGTTTTACACAACTGTAAATACAAGAACTGGGTTTTTTAATCTAACATGTGCAATATTTTGCCCCCAAAAAACTGAATAACTGAAATCGAATCACATTAAGAATCACCAAAATGCAAAAGGGAAAACAAAATACTTGTAATAAGAATCACAGTATAGAAGTATAGCTGAATCAAATTTGTTAAATAATAAAAAATAATAAGAATCACAATATAGAACTTAAAATACAATCATCTACATCAAGCCTACCCAGAAGCCCACAATATACAAACCAACCATGTGATCATCTACATCATCTACAATTTTTATCCCTTTCATACGTAGTCATAGACCTTGAGAACTTTGCCAAACATGATTTCAACATGATACATCAAAGCTGAATTTTACAACTACTCCTCATAAATGCATGGTCAATAAACTGATTCAGACCTTTGCAAAAGTTTGACTTAGAAATAGCAGAAAGCAAGTTTTCCAATTGTGAAAGCTGAATCGTACAATTAAATAGGGCTAAGGAGCAACTGATGAGCTTGGTTACCCTAATTGAGACAAATCTGTTGCAGTAGATAAGTCGAGCATGTAGCATAGCGCTTGATCCTCCGACTTTGCGGCCTTCGTAGCCTACAACCAAATTTTACAGTTATAGACTAAAAGAAACTTTCAGCAACTAATAAAAATATCTTGAAAATGGATTAGAATTATATTCGTCAATTGAAATTGTATCTAATTTTCAAAGAATTCAACACAAAAGTAATTTATGACAAATTACTGCCTATAGCTGCTTACACTAAGGATCCCCAAGTGTGTTCAAGTCTAACAAACGAGCCAATCAATTTCATTCCTTAGAATCGGTTGTACCAGGCAACGGACTGACCAAGTATATAATTAAGATGAACTACATGGCTACTTAGCAATTAAAAGGAAGGTAAACTGGTGAGCAACATAAAATTCCTGCAGAAGAGAGGCTTGCTGTTATAATGTCTCGAAGGAAAAGCTTAAACTGGTTTTTCAACATGTTTCGTGTTATATTTTCAGAGAAATACAGCAGACAAAGTTTATCCAACTTACTGCTCTAATTCTAAAGTGGTAACAATAGAAAGTTCAGCCTGTATCATGAAGCAGAATCCTAGGCCAATTCCAGGGATGTCACGAGTTGCTTGTACTTATCCTACATTTCCCCTTTTTCTGCTCCCCCTTTTATTTATAGCTCAAGCAGGACCAGCAGATGCAGAACAAATGCAGGCAACACATCTAGGAGTTTAAATATACAATTACCTGAGACGATGAGCACCAAAGTGATCTGCAAAGAACTGTAATTCTGAGATAGTTTCAGGATTATAACCAGCAGCAGAGGCGCGTTGCAAGCTGTAGTCAATCCTCTCTTACTGCTAAAGCGCACATCAATGGCTCTTAGGAGCTCCTTCCTGACAAAGTTGTAGAAGTCAGGAAACACATCACCTAACATTGGACAAGGAGGAGAAAGGTACTATGCCTTCCTAACAACAGCATCATCCTGAAACATGAAACTTTTTGTCGCCTCTAGTGATCACCCAACCCATGTATTGCAGTACATACTAATAATAATTACGATCAGATAGAGAAGCCCAAGAAACAATAATAATGGTTCCCCTCTCTATTTATCTATCACCTAGAAAAGCGCACTATCAAGAGTCATAACAGAGTGCAGATTCATATGCACCATCATAGAAAGCTAAGTCAAATATGACTAAACACATTGACAAAAGGAAATTTTGAACAGATAAACGAGTAAGAAATTTTACTTGTGGCATTAGATGCCGTAGAGCTCCTCCATCCCACCTGGACCATCAGAAAATCCAATGGTTAGAAAATTTGAGTAATTATTTCCATTGTTGTTACAATTCCCGTTACAATAGATGTTACCACACTCAATCAATATTGATGAAATTTAGATGAACATATAGCTCACTAAGAAACTGCAAATCATGCATCAATAATTTAATGGACAAGGTTAATCATAGAAATGAATCGCACAAGCACATAACACAGGAAGAACATGAGAGTGAGATGTGGAAATTCTATACTTATCGCCAAGCCCTGTCACCCAGACATAGGCAGTACAGAGAAACCATTTTAAAACTTTGGCATGAGCACTAGGCGGATGGGAAGCTCGGACGTAGCATAATTATTTAAAGAAAAATTCACAAAATATTGCAATTATAGAGAAGGCAAGGCACGACACAAGATTTGGCTTATTAGAGCTTTTATATAATCACAGTTCAGGTTTGGGTTGTATGTACCTTCTTCTGAGCCGCGCCTCGGCTTCTCTTGCTACCTCTGTCTTCTTCTGCAGAATTTATAAAGCAAATCAACCCATTTCCTTAAATTAGTGGTACTTTAAACTAACAACAAATTTGACATCTTTCTTAATATTTTGTTAAAAACCTTTTCCAGATTATTGTCAGCTTCCTTTTCTTCATTTGCTAGTGACAGGATCCTAGTCTCCTGTAATACCAAAAAAAATAACAATTAACAATTAACATATAATTAATGATATCACTCAAATTAACAAAGCTAAAATCACTAAGAGCAAAAAAAAAGAAGAAGAATTACTTGATAATGGGAACATTATTAAAAATTAACCAAATGCCAATCTCTTGAGTGGTCTACAATTTCCCACTTCCTTCTTCTGTTAATGATCATCTGAACACACCAAAAAATTGCAAATTTATACAAGTGTTTAGAAAAAATTAAACATTTTACATAATGATCATTACTTAGTGGTGTTACATTGTACCATAATTGATGCAGTTTAAAAACACACTCACACGAGTAAATCCAACATGTTAAAACAGAGGGTTGTTTCAAAAGTTTCTGGAATATCAATAGTATCAATTAACATAAAATTTTCATTTGAGTTTGTTCAACATTTCAACTTAAACGCATAAAACTCCATAACATTTTGATTAAATCGCAAAAGGATTTCAAAACCCCCAAAAAACAAGACTCAATACTTAATCAAATTAATTCAACAAATCTTCAACAAGTTAGAAAATCGGATAACAAATCATGAACCCAGAAAAGTAATTTCAGAATAATTAAAGAAAAAATCCGGAAATTCCACTTCTTTTCAGTAACCAAATTACAAATTACAAATGAACCTGGTTTAACTCAAGCATTTAAATCCACATTTCTACAAGACTTTGATCTACAACAACATTTAAATTACCTTCATAGCAGTCGCTCTATGTGGGATGTGCACTCAAGCCCAAGTAATCGTTTCCAAGAGACAAACAATAACTTTCTGCCACCACGAATCTGGAGAAACAAAAAAGAGCACAAACCACAACTCAGATCTGGGAGAAACAAAACCCTAAACCCAGAAAACCCTCAACAAACCCTCGATCCCTAAAACACCCAAAATAGACAAACGACAACCTTAAATCAAAAACCCGAAAATCACAAACACGACCTGACATTGCTAATTGCCCCCTTTTCAATCCAGCACCAGGCTTCTCCTTAAGCCCCCAACAACCTCCTTAGCTTCCATTCCCCTTTTTCAATTGGCCATGGGTAGCAGACACCCACAACACGACCTGACGTCACTGTAAAGAAGCGAGTGGCGGTGAGAACGGCGACGGAAAACGGGGAGAGTTTAGCGTGAGAACCATCGCAGGGGGAAAAATCAAAGCTTGTTGTCGAATCTGAGCGAAGGAGGAGGTGAGAGGTAGTGAGGGAGATGTCGATGAATGTGGCGACACGTATGCTGCGTTGTTGCCTCTGATGAGTGAGCACACTGTGGATTGTTGGCGTCTGACTGCACATGCAAGGACAAAATGGTCCTTTACTGTTCATTTGAACAGTGTTTTTATCTTCATTTTTTCTGTTGTTGGATTAAAAAAAATAACTTAACCATATTTAACCTTAGTTTTGTTAAATTAAATCATTAAGCTTATATTGTGGAAGGTTTCTAAAATCCATGGGTACAATAAGGAGGCAAAAAAATAGGGTACATTATAGAAACGCAAATCTTCAGGGTACAATGCAGAAAATCCAAAAAATATTTAAAGATAAATAATAGTACAGAGTATACATCTATACTAGAGGTGATCATGGGTCGGGCCGGGCTTGGCTTAAAATATAGGCCCGTTGATCGGCTCGGGCGGGCTAGGTTCGGCCTAAAGTTTGTGCCCAAAGCCCGAAAAAATAAGTGCGGGCCTTACGGCTTTCGGGCTTTTTCGGGCCGGACTCAAATTTTAATCAAAATGCCTAAAATTTAATCGCCGAAACCCGGACAAAAAATGAAAATTCGGGCCAGGTCCGCCTGGCCCGATTCGGGCCAAAAAATTCCGGCCGGCTTTTTGATCACCTCTACATTATACATACTACATCATCTTTATTAGTGCATAATGGATTATTCTCTTAAAAATTAATATTGTTTTGAAAAGTAATATATCTATATAATACAAGTAATATGCATTATTTCAATTGCATAAATTGAGGAAAAACCAAAAAAAACAAGATCAGATGTAAAGAACTCACATAAAAAGCTACAACAGATATTAAAAAAATACTTCGTAAATAAATAGTTTTTTTAAACAATAAGTCAATACTTCGTACAAATAAACCATTTATTTATTGTAATAATGTCAAAGCAAATCTGAACCAAGTGAAAATTAGAAATATATTACTGAGTATACCATATTAGGAATAAACATGTTACATTATATTAAAAGAATGTGAACATGAATTTTTTTATGTTAAAATTATAAATAAGAATCCCGTTAAAAAAAATATTAATAAGAAATGTATTAATAGAGATTTAATGTAGAAGAAGTAGATTAAAAAAGACTAAGTACGGAGTAATAAGTTTACACGAACTTGCAAACTCCAAAATTAAAGGGTGAAAAATACAACATATTAAAGATCAAATAAATCTTTTTAAAAAAGATTGTCATGGGATTCCGACGCGTGACAATTCATGCAAGGGTGAAGACTTGCCAACAACTATTACCACTAAGCCACGTTGCATGATGTGCAACTTTGGTGTCAATACTATGCCTTTTTAATAGAAATATATACATAAAATTTTTTGGCCCTGGGTGTGGGCCCTGCTCGCCCCACTTTAGGGTCGGGCCTGTTCCTATCGGGGGAAAAAGTTGACCCAAAGATGAATGTAATGTGTGTTTGCTTATTTGACATTAGATTTACATTTGTAATGTTGGATGGGAGGAAAAGATAAATGATTTAAGATTTTTGGAAAAACAATATTAAATAGGAAGTAAATAAGTTTCCGATGCCTCCTGCGAGGAAATATTATCTTGTGACTCGAGATATTCAAATATGCCTGAATTTCTTTCACCATATCGCGGAGAAAGATACCATTTACGTGACTATAGAGGTGCAAGGAACCCATAAGGTCCCGAAGAAATATTTAATCACACACATTCGTCTTGCGCAATGTCATTGAAAGATGTTTCGGTGTGTTAAAGCGAGATTTCTCATCCTCAAAAATATGCTTTCATATGATTTAAAGCGACAAAAATATATAGTTCTAGTTGTTGTTGTCCATAATTTCATTAAAATGTGCAAGTTTGGAGATCCATTATTTACAGAGTATGCTAATGAAAATGGGAGCTTGATGATGAAGACATAACCCAACAAACAGATGAAGAACAAGTGACTCGATCTTAGTGTGATCCAGTGAGCTTCGTAGGATGGCAAGGTTTGAGATCGTCTAGCAACAACATTATGGAACGACAAAATCCTAATTAGAACAATTATTGTGATATGTAACACTCTATAAATAATACTTCCAAGTAGTATCTTGTATGAGTGTCTTTTTTTAATTTATAACGTTTTGAATGAAAATAATTTTATAACATATGGATATATGCAACATAACCAATGCATTGTTCTTGTTATATCCTTCTTTTTTTATATTTTTAGGGTATTTTTTTATGCTATTAATATTGTTTGTTTAAAATAAAAAATATAATAAAAATTAATAATAATAATAATAATGATAATGATAATGATAATAATTAATATATAATAATAAATAATAATAATAACATCACATGTTACAAAAAGCTTACATATAAATACACTCCTAATATGATATAAAGGAATATATTATGCCTTTGAAATAGATTAAAGCAGATAAAAAACAAAACATAAACAGTTTTTTAAAAACATAAACAAAAATCAGTTTTACAGTTATAAAAAAACAAAAAACAAAAAAAAAAAAAAACAAAACCATACCAAACATATCCTTAATAATTTCCATAATTTGCTTGATAAAAATGTCAATTTAGTGAATTTTGGGACGACACTATTTTCGATAGCGACAAGTTTGACAACAAATCCGCATATTATTAACTAAAGAACAGCATTGCTCAATTTGGTGTTTCCTAAGACTCATACTAAAATAAAATTTGTAGTGAAATTTAATAAAAAATACTAATTATTGTGTTATGTTACGATAATATCAAGATATGATATAAATTAAATTTGGGTTAGATTTTTTTATATTGTTTTAGCTGTCTAATTTTTACGTGTAGTTTACGCATCCTGTTACAATGTAAAGCCAATTCTTGATGGTAATCTATATAAGTTTAGCAGCAAAATGACTCCAGCAGTTTGTTTAACCAAAATAACTCCAGCAGGTTGGTTCTCAAGTTGGCATATATGAAAATTAGACTCCAAAGTTGATAATATTTGGATTGGTTTCAGCCTTCCTTAAATAGCTACCTATAAATAAATATTAATAAATAAACAACTGTATATCATTTAAAAAATATTAAATACTAATATAAAACCTTTACCAAATTGTGCTCCCTTGACCTTCCACCATGCAACTTTAGCCCTCATTCTCAAGCCCATGTTAACTAAAAAGTAAAATACTTCCTCCGTTTCTAAATAAATGTCTAGAGTGATGAAGTGTGAAGGTGGGGACAAAAAAGAGATATAAAAGGATTGAAGTAGGTGAATTGATGAATATTTTAATAAAGTGTGTAGAAAAAATAGTATTTTAATTGTGATCTCTACATAAAAGAGAGAAAATTGAGTATTTTTGTTGTAGTCTCCAATCCAAAAAACGAAAGAAAACAAAGTAAGACATTTATTATGAAACATCCCTAAAAAGAAAGTGAGACATTTTTTAAGAAACGGAGGAAGTATAAACAATAATTAATATCAACTAGTTTAGTACAAAGTTTGAAACATCATATCAAAGAAAAGTGCACACAGTCACGCATCATATGGACTCATATCCAAACAACAAAAAAAGTGAACATAAAATTACTGTTCACAATGAATAGTGAACGGACCATTTCGCTCTTGCCCCATGCCACATCAGCTGGAACATGTGTGCTTATTACTCAAAGGTACCAATTCAGAACAAATGTCGCAACATTCATCCACAAGTTCCCTCACTACCTCCCACCTCCTCCTTCGCCATCAACATGCATGGCTCGGTTTTTTTTCCCTGCAACGGTTCTCTCTCTAATTCTGCGCCATTTTCCGTTGCCGTCCCACCGCAACTGCTCCTTTACGATGTCATCAGGTCGTGTTGTGGTCCGCAACAACTCGGGTGTCTGCTACCCATGGCCGATTGAAAAGGGGATCGCTCGTTGTTGGGGGGCTTAAGGAGAAGCTTTGGTGCGGTCTCAAGAGAATTGATTCAGGTTAGTTTGATTGATTGTTTGATTTTGTAATTGGGTTTGATTTAATTTGATTTAATTGATTGTTTGATTTTGTTACTGCTTTGAGTTGAAGTTTGTTTGACTTTCATTTTTTGTGCAATTGCATTCAAGTTTGAAGTAGCATATGGTTGTGTTTGTTGATGGGTGGTTGGGGTATTAATTAAGCAATAAGGTTTTCCTTGATTTTGTTTTTTTTCTCAGATCAGAACTTGTAAGTATTATATGTTGTCTTAGTTCGTTGTAAGATCTGAATTTTAGATTCCTAATTCGTGGGTTTTGTTGAATTCAGGGATGAATTTTAGGGTCTCTTTTTGTTGGTTGTTCTCAGTTGATTCTGGTTTTAGGTAACAAATTGGGTTTTTAAGTTTTTGCTGAGTTCATTCAAAAGACAATTTGTCAAGCCTGGCTTCATTTCATTTCATAGTTTATAGTGGTTTAGGTTTGCCGTTTGGGTCTCTTCATTTCATCATCTTCCTTTGTCTCTTCTTCCTAACACCTTTCTCTTGTTATGTTTCCCTTTTTTGGGGTCTTGTATTCATTTATTGTTTATTTGCGCAGAAAGGCTTAGTCTTTCAACTTTCTTGATTGTAATTTAAGATAAAAATATGTGTTACCTTAATTTCTTTATCGTCCATTTTGGGTGTTTTAGGGATCGAGGGTTTGTTGAGGTTTTCTGGGTTAGGGTAAATTTCAAGGCAAGTAAAGGAAGAAATCATCCATCTATTGCTTCAGTATATTGTTCGCCTTGCTGATCTGTATAATAAGACCGGAAAGCTCAGAGAGTCTAAGTCGTACTGTGAAAATGCTCTACGCATATTAGCAAGCCTGTCCTGATACCCTCAGGAAGACATTGCAAGTGGGTATACCGACGTTTCTGCCATCTATAGTCAATGAATGAGCTTGATCAAGTAATCAAGCTACTCCAAAAGGCTCTGAAAATATACGGTGATGCCCCTGGACAGCAGAATACAATTGCCGGAGTTGAAGCACAGATGGGAGTCATGTACTATATGCTCGGAAGTATACTGAATCTACAATTCTTTCAGAGTGCTGTTACAAAGCTCCGTGCCAGCGGTGAGAAAAAGTCTGCTTCTTGAATAGCTCTTAATCAAATGGGTCTCACTTGTGTCCAACGTTATGCCATCAACGAGGCTGCAGAATTATTCGAAGAAGCTAGGAGCATTCTGGAGCAAGATATGGTCCATATCACCCTGATACTCTTTGGGTGTATATAGTAACCTGCTGGAACATACGATGCAATCGATAGGTATTGCATCTCTTTACCTCTTGTTTTCAATTCGAAGTGCTTTCTCACAAACATACATTTTGTCAAATTATTAAGATGAAAAAAAACTATATAATGGTTGTAAAAGTTTTGTTCAATTAATTCAGGTTCATTAGATATCAAAATACTATTTTATTAATGAAGTGCTACTCAAGCAATTTGTATACCTAAGCCTCGAAATCATCACGTCGAATTACAGTGTTGGACTAATGTGAATACTCTCTGTCTCATAGTACTAAATTACCAATGATTCAATGTGATCTTTGTATTTTCGCGAAAAGTTACCATATCATTGCTTGTTGACAGTTTTCTTAAATTAATCTCATGATTCAGCTAATCAAATCCGAAGACAAACAATAAGGGATGATTGGGTAGTAATAGTAGGAGTTTTCTTTGTCATTTGGCCCTACTATTTGACTGTTAACCATCATATAATCATATTGATAGTTGGGACAACTGGTGCTGTCATGCAGTTGCCTTAACTTAATGCTAACTCATTTCATAGTGAGTGTTTCTGTGATTGGCATGCTTGTCCAAACATCATATCTTATTCTATGCAAGCCTTGTTGCACTCCAAAGCAATTGCATTTTGATATGATTTTTAAACATTAGTTCCCCACCATTATGTAAATTTGTCATTATATTTTTTGTTCCTCTTAAGAGTCGATTTGCAGATGCACTACTTCGAGAGCTAGCTGGATAAACTATACCACCTTGAAAGAATATTTGGACTGCACTGGGTAAATCTAATATGTCGAAACTATGTCAAAGCAGAAGTATAAATTTGTCAATGAGTAACGATCATCTTATATATGTCAGTGTAGAATCCACTATATCAGTCTCATATATTACGTTTAAATTAAAAATCTTAGATCAAAGTTGAACTGCTTAAAAGCTCCAGAAACTACCATAACATAAGGCCTTGCTTTACAGTAGATCTTAAACCTGTGCTGAATTGTGCTTCTTGCAATCAGCAATGATGCGGTCTGGATAATTGATTGTATGGTCTACTTTGTACAGCTTTGTGAGGACCGACTCGCTACTCTGAAAATCATAAAGGAGCCAGAGTTGGATAACTGGAACTTGTATTTAGGTAAAGCTCTCATGGAATGCTTGCTCCATTGTTGATTTTGCTTATTAATAAAATTCCAAAATCTTATTGTTGCCTAATCATATTCGTATTTGAGCAGTTAACTGGGGCTAAAACACCCGTAAGAAAGGCAAGAACAGCGAGTATTCAAGAATCCGTGTGCTCGAGCTGTCTGAATTCAGCCAGAAGCTGAAATAGATTCACTTTATTTTTTGTTTATGATAATTGATATCCATAAACTTGTATTGTTCAGTGCAATATGTGTAAGCACTTCTGCTTACACAACAATTCAAACCCACAATTACATTTGTATATGTGCTTTAATTGTTCTACAGCACAATTCATCAATTGCGATATACTGTATTGTTATATTCAATATATGCTTCTTATTTTTTGCTGTTAAATTGAATTGATTCTGGTGACATCATATTAATGGTGATTGATTTTGTGCCTTTACTACAGGTTGTTTTTTTTTAATGACTATTTGCCAAAATATCGTGTTGAACCTTCTATATTTGAATGTTAATTGCACATATTATGTTCTTTTGTGGTTAGGATTATTTGAATGGGTGATTCTAATTATGGGACTAGTTTGTTAATTGTATTCGGATTAGCTAAAATCAATCTTTTTTTAGTTTCTATCTTATTAATAAATATTAATCTTTGCTCTTTTTATTAAATACATTATATTATGATAAAGTGGAACACGGCGCGCGTGCGCGCGCCGTGGAACACTAGTCAAAGAAAAGCGCATGAAATTGGTGGAGATGAACAGTACTCCACTACAAAGACCCATTTTTCAAGGACAAATATCCATTTTATTATAATTCAAACCTAATCAAATAATATTTATTGAGACTAATGCTAGTCTTTTTCGTAGTGTTGCAGAGCTTAAATAATTACAATAAAATGGCAAAAAAAAATTCTGAACACCGACATAAAAAAAGTTTTATCATATTAAATTGTTTTACTTTTTCTTTGATGATGTTTGAAATAAAATTTTTAAAAGAAAACAAAAACACATCAAAACAAAAGGAATGACAATTTATGTGACGTTATAACAAAATAAAATTATCAACGAACTACGGATGTGATAAACTGCTTGATAATTACAGAAAACAAAATCTCACATAATTTTCAATCTCCCAGATTTAAGAGCACATACACTAACAATACAACTATAAACACTAACCCACACCACCCCAACAACAGCAACAACAACAACTCGAAATGTTTTGGGGCGGTGTGTAGCACTCTCAATATGGTTGAAACGGATGATTTAGGGTTCTACTTGGGCATGCCTTCTATTCATGGCAAGGTTACCAAGCAAACATTTAGCCATTTAATTGACAAAGTGGATTATCGCTTATTGGGATGGAAATTTAAATTCCTATCCTAGGCTGGTCGAGTAACACTTGCGCAACCAACATTGTCAACAATTGCTGCATATTCGATGCAAACTGCAAAAATTCCCAAAGGWGTGTGTGATGAAATTGATAGTAAAACTCGAAAATTCTTTTGGATTTTCGAGTGATGATCAGCAGAAGGTCCACTTACTCTCGTGGGAAAATCTTCAAAAGCCAAAATGCAACGGAGGATTAGGACTTCAATCCATGCGGCAAACGAACGCAACCTTCTTAGCCAAACTCGGGTGGCGTACTCTCACGAAACCACATTCACTTTGGTCGAGAGTTTTGAGGAGTAAATATTGCCATGGCTGCTGTGACATTGATATGTTCACTCGTATAAATAAGGAAAATTTGTTGGAAACTACCCACTTTTTGCAAAACTTTAGAAATAACTACCCACTATTTTTTTTTAAAAAACAACTACCCACTTTTTATCTTGAGTTTGCGAATCACTACCCAGTTTGGTTTTCCGACCTAAAAAAAACTGCTTTTCGATGTGTGGGCCCCACCAAAAACTGTTTTTCCACCAGTTTTTGTGAAATTACTCTATTGCCCTCTGTTTTTACTACCCCTAATTCTTTTTCTACCTATTTTCATGTCCTAATTCATTTTCTACCTAATTCTTCCTTTGCTTTCCCTTCTCTCTCCTTTGTTCTTTCCTTTGTTCTTCATTCTCCTTCTTCCATCTCTCTCCTCTGTTCTTCATTCTCTTTCTTCGATTTTTTTGGGCAAGCAGCAAGCAAATTTGATGATTTTGGGCTAATTTCGGCTCAAATTGGTGTTTTAAGTTCGAAATTTTATTGCTCACAAGTGTATAATTCGAATTACTGCATTGTTGTGCGATAATCTGCTCGAATTAGAGCCCTAACTTTGAAATTTCTACATTTTGGGGCTAAATAATTGTCACTTGTGTTCGAAAACTGATATTAGGTGGTCAAATTATGGAATTTCAGTTCGAAAATCGAAGCATTTGGTTCGAAAATTGCTGGAGCGTTTTGGTTCTGGACATTAATTGAATGCTGGGGTCTTTTGGTTCAGATTAATGGAACTTGATTATGAATTATTGCTGTTTTTTTATTACAAAATATGCAATATTGTATATGCAATATTGTAAAATATGGGTATTTATATCATCCTTCATAAAATTTTGCAAGCATTCCATATCTGAATTATATTGCTTGAACCTTGAAATACATTGTAGATTTATTCAACCCATCAACCCAAAAAACGAATTCAAAAAAAGGAAAAACAGAAAAAAAAAATGAAGAAATTAGAAAGATTGAGGAAGAGAATTTGAGATAAATTAAGGGAGAATTGAAAAAAAACGAAGAATTTGGGGCCAATAATTTGAAGAAAAGGAAGAAGAAAGATGTCGATTTTTTTTTTTTTGGGAGTTCAATGGGAGTAAAAAAACCCAAAATCAAAGTTATAAAGAGGGAAACTGAAAAGGGAGTGGGGACCAATCGTCGGAATTTGAAAAATTGCTCGGAAATCAGCTTATTATTACCTTAAAACCAAAATGGGTAGTGATTTACAATGGTTTTATAAAATGTGGGTAGTTATTTTTAATTAAAAAAATAGTGGGTAGTTATTTATAAAGTTTTGCAAAAAGTGGATAGTTTCCAACAAATTTTCCTAAAAATAATGCTTCCAATTTATGGCAAGCTAAGGCATTGTTGATAATGCGCACTTAATTCATGCTAGGGCGCAAAGAAAAATCGGAAATGGTGCTTCCACTCTTGTTTTGGGACCATCATTGGGTCTCAAATTGCGCTCTAAGTGACAAAGCTATTAAGGAAATTCCAGAATCAATTCGAGGAGCCGCAGTCAATGAGATGTGGGATGTCAATGTCGGTTGGAAATGAGATGTATTCGGATAATTTCTTCCCTTATCAACCATGAAATTAATCCAAGGTTATGAAGTGTCTCAGGAGACTGGTATGGAAGATGGATTTTTCTGCAGTCCATCTTCGACTGGAAGATTCACCTTTAAGTCCGCTATCAAGTTAGTAAAGGGATATCCTCATGATGATCATGATCCATTGATCCCCATTAGAATCTAATATGGTCCGTCAAATGTCAAAATCGAGTTCAATTCTGTTGAGGCCTTTGGGATGTGTCCAAAAACAAATCCGTAAGGGCTTGGCCGGTCCAAAGCGGACAATATCATACTAAACTTGTCTTCATTGCCTGGTCTGCTCCGCCATATGGAGTCCTCTCTTTAAACACTGAGGGTGCTGCGAAAGGTTGTCCGGGTGAGGGCTGAACTTTAGCCTTAAGAAAAAGGGTTAGAATTGTCTTGGAGTAGGCAGATTTTGAAGCTAGAAGTTGGTATGGACATCCTATCTTGTATTCAAATGCTCAAAGTGGGGACTAACTACAATGGACCCAATAGCAATTTGGTGCGTATTTGTCGTTCCTACCTTAATCGTGATAAATGGGATGTCAAAGTAACCCACTGCTATAGAGAATCTAATAGGGCTGCTGACCATCTTGCAAATAAAGATGGTTCTTTTAAGTTGGTTTTGTTTGGAATTTGGAGCGGTTTCCCTGAATATTGTTTCGTTTCTTCTCAATTTCAAAAACAATGTTACATTTTTATAATTTCCTAAAGTAATGTCCACGTCATCGGTTCACGTGTACCAATCTTTTTGGGTTCAATTTTGAAACCGCCACTCACAATGGCGATATTAATAACAAATAAAACTGCCACTCACAATGACAATTTAAGGAATAAAACCGCCACTCAGAGTGGCGGTTTTGTTCCTTAAACCGCCTGTCGTAGTGGCGATTTTGTCCCTTAAACTGCCACTCCCAATGGCGGTTTAAGGCACAAAACACCATTATGAGTGGCAGTTTTCTTTATAAAAAAAACTCGATTCCTTTTCTTTCACCCATCTTTAGATGGCAGTTCTTGTACTCCAAGTATCAATATGACCTGCAAAATAAACTACAAATCTCACCAGCTGAATTATCCAGCTATCCTCAACCATTGTCGTCCACAATGAAGCATATTTACACAAATTAGTGGCAAAACAAGAACGGATACACAAAACATTTAGAAAGTCCTTTACAAACACGAAACGAACCATTAAATGTAAATGGTTTCGATAAATAAATATGTACCTCAGTTTTGTAACCTTACAACAAAAGTATTAGTAAATAATAACTAAGAGAGTTATATATACGCCTAATGATATTTGACTACCTAAGTACTTCGCTTTCTTTTCGCAGAAGACGAAGTAGTAGCACCCTCGGCTTGGGTGGGTGAAGAAGGATCAAATATATGCTCGTTGACGAACTGATCATCTACAAGCATTGTAGTGAAAGAGCCAATCTTCAAACCTTGATTGACATGACTATTAGCTGCAACAGATTCTTTTGGAATCTGCTCAATGAACAATTGCATTGTCGTGCCTGGATTTTGAGAAGCGGCAATCCACAAGGCTCTCAATGAGTTGTTACCGTCCAACGAAATAGCAACATATGACCCCAACATTGGATATCTCATGAACACTTTCAAGTCCACCATGKCAGGGTCGCTACCCACAACCTCGTAGAGTGTTGTCACAATTTRAGAGAATGACATTTGAGAGTTGACAAAAGCAAATTTCTGATTGCCTCCGCTATACGACACATCACCGTTGCTTTGCAAAAGTTCCCCACCCCAATAACAATAAAGAMCAATTTGAGGCATATCCATGTTCTAGCAACACAATAACTTATTCTAATTAGTACTAAAACATCAACTATTCCAAAACCTATTAATCACCGYTTCATTCAATGGTCCTCAACAACAACTCGACAACACTGGTTTTGAATTGAATAACAAATGACGATAATTTGTATTGAGTTGAATTCAAGTACAAGCCATGAACTAACACAACAATACCATGGCAACATAATTTAATTTGATTAATATAAATAATTAACATCACTACAACAATTATTGTACTGAGATTAATTTGATAAATATAACCACCAACAATTATTGACTTTAATTTGATAAATATAAACACCAAAAATTCACTATATTGAGTTTAATTTGATAAATATAAAAACACCAACAATTATTCAACAATGAGAGCAATTATCAGTTTCAAACACTACAATATCATTACAATACAACTTCAAAAATGAAAAATTCAAAAATCAGAAATCAACTTTCTAGGCTTTCGTCCTAGCAGCAAATTTCAAAGACGAATTGGGGATTAACTACACAATCAATTAATTGGGGACAAATAAAAAACGAAAATCAAACCAATTTAGAAATGGGGAATTAACTAACCACAATTGCACCTGATTCTTTCAAGGCTTTCATCCTCCTCCTCGACTGCAGGTGGCGCGACATGACGGACTTCACTCACGGACGGCGGCGACGCGATATCAACGACGGTGAGCAGGTGGTTGCGCGACAAAGGTTTGAATTGGTTTCGAGTGTTTTGCAAGATTTTCGATTGAGTTGCAAGGTTTGAATTGGTTTTGCGAGGTCTCAGAATGACTTACTAAAGTGGTTTTTTTAAAAAAAATTCATCACAAAACCGCCACTGGTTTTACCTGTAAAATCGTCATCTGTATTGACGGTTTTACAAGTAAAACCGCCATTCTGAGTGGCGGTTTTGACGAAAACCGGCCAAAAAAATAAAACTATAGACCGCTGACGTGGACATTATTTCGGGAAATAACAAAAGAGAAGCGTTATTTTAGGAATTGTAACTATACTTGACATTTAATTGGGAAATCACTCTGGAATTTGTGTTTAATTTCGGTTTAGCAAAGTGATTTTCTACTCATTTGGTGCTAAATTGGATTAACTAAAGTTGTGATGGCTTTTTGTTTGTTTTACCCCTGTTTGTGTCAAACCCTTGATTATTAATTTTAATTTTAATTTTGTTATTTTTCTGCTTAAGATTGGTCTATTTTTTCTTATGTTTTCTGCTTAAGATTTTCAGTTGGATGTTAAAATGAGTCGACAATTAAAATCATGTTATTGGTGTCAAGTCAATTTTGTTCACTGAAATTGATGTTTGGAAAATCAATTCTCTCTATCTCTCTAATCACATGGATTTCATCAATGTTTTCCTCTCTATCTCTCCTCTTCAAAAATT
>SNQN01008049.1:0-19186 GCA_008642245.1 Bassia scoparia | reverse complement strand
GTGTGGGTACGATGTCTTGCCTCACTATGCCTTGTGTCACGGCCTAATTTGAGACTAAGGACCGTGATGGCACTAGCGCTTGCTAGTCAGCCAAACTGTCACGCAAAATGAAAATACGAGGCTAAACGAAASATAGAAATCATGCAAAGCCAACCGATTATCATTAATAGCATCAGAATATACAAGAGTGGGGGAGAATTCGTGTGTCTTGGACAACCCCCAAGACCAAATATATATAGGCAAATGGTCAGAAACAAGCCCCTACTGTCTGGGCGAAGTGACACGTTGCTTTAGGCGACGATTTGTCACGGACACAATGACTATTGCATGCATACTCACGAAAAGGCACCAATGCTTGAACGCAACCCTTCGGGGAAACGCTGACTGAAGGAAGGACGCCATCTCACCATCTTGCCAACCAACACGTTGTTTGCTAACCAACGCAATGCTTGCGAACCATCGCAATGCTTTGGTGAGCCATGTCATCAATCTTGGCCATGCCCTTGCGTGCAATGCCTTGCTGCCATGTCAGTGATCGATGCAATGCTTCCCTTATAGCCACGTCTCGATCTTGCCCAGCAGCCTTGCTCACTCACATCTCATGCACATGCCCTAACCAACGCCCATGTCAAGCGCATGTGCGCCCATCGCACCACTTCATGGTGTTGCTTTGCAAGCAAGCACCCAAACGCATCCTAGGCTCATAGCCTTTCCAAATAACCGTCCATCCATACCACTAGGCATAGCTCTTAGCTTTGTAGCACCATGCTACACCAAGGAACGCACACCCAAGCGTCCGCATACCAACGGGTCTCGCAAGTACCGACAATCCCGAGCCAACCGTAACCTCGAGCAWCCAMCAATATGCTCATCGTGCCTAGCATTGCCCACACAAGTGCTAGGCACGCCCCTAGCCAAGGCCCATGGCCTAGGGGCCTTGTCCAAGGGCGCCGCCCATGGCCAAGGGAGGGAACTTTCCCCTAAAGAGGTTAAATTAAAATGAATGCTTCTGCTCCCAGAAGACACCCAATTCAGACTTTAGCCACACAGTCCGTACAGTTGCTCGAAACRTCAATAACTCGTTTCCCACGACCCTTAAGTATTCCATAGACTCTAAGCTAACATGCCAAGGACTTCAAGACCATACTTAGAATCCTTCATGTTCCGCTTAGTGCAAACATAGCATCGCCTTGCGCCTTGTGGCACGCGTAGCGCACCAACGACACTAGCCTCGCTCCCGCACATGGCACAACATAACTCGGACATGTCCACACCATAGGGCCATTCCTAAACACATAGGCAATAATCATGCCCGAAAGACACACCGCGTGCCTTAACCACATACATTGACCATCGATCGTGTCAACCAAGGGCCAAACCTAGTCCAAGGCTTGCCAATTCTGACCTCGGAATTCTGACCATACGATCAAGAATATTGCTCAACCATATGAACAATAAAACCAATTCCGACCAAGGGATATTAACAACCGACATTCGACCATACGGATGAAATTTGCCCACCTAGGATATTAACTTTGTTCGACCATAGGAACTAAGATTGCCTTACCAAGGGACTTTTACAACCTTGTCCGACCATACGAACTAAGATTGGCCCATCCAAGGGACTTCGTACAAGCAAGGCACCTGCCTTACCCGTACTTTTACCACAACCACTAAACCTGTTTTCTGAACATGCATATGTCCCATAACCACACGCATGCCCAACAAAGAGTTGAACAACACTTCGATTCACCGCCAAAAAGAGAGGGCAAACCTGTACCCTTAGAGGCAGATTCTCGAGTGTCATCCTTCCCAAAACTTTGCCAAGTCCATCATCACGCGATAATGACCCTTAACATCATCTTGGTACAAAATCACCACAGTACCGTGCTGGGCTACAAAACTCACCACGGCCCTAAGCCGGGCTACAAACTCACGACAGCACCAAGCCGGGCTACAAAACTTCCCAAGGCACCACACCTTGAGTACAAAAGCCACACCAAGACACCATGTCTCGGTAAATAATTGTACGTTAAATAGTATCAACTTGTTCACGGAAACACTTCCTTAACAATTGAGGCGACCATTTCACACCACACGAAAGTTAAATTTTATTCACACGAAGTTTTAGATCCAACCCATTGTAAAATCATAACAACAACCCACTTTTACAGATTTACTTAACCTTGTGACGAACACATTCTACCAACATGTATGACGTCACTTACACACACACACTTTTGTGACGAATGCAATCTACCATTGCATATGACGCCAATTGCAAGCCATACAACATAAAATAAATGTTAGCAATCACACAAACCGAAATAAAAACTAAATCAAACCAACGAATTATTAAACAGCATCGCTTGAACTCGATCACCAGTCCATGAGGCAAACGGGCCCGAACTATAAGTCATGTTCAGGGGAGAGWGGAGAGTAGTCCGCAGACTCATTACTATCCCTTCCCAAGCCACCGTTTACTGAGGGCTCAGACTCTACCTCGTACCTTTCATCACTTGAGTCCTCGGACAGCAAGATGATTTTGTCGGCCTTCTCGATCATTCGATTCAAGTTTGTCGCCCTTACCGTGGCAGGATCGGCTACAACCCCTACGTCAAGCCATCCACTCGGTCCAGGGTTGATCTCTAGCCTGGCCCATGGATTGTTTGAGTTGAACCCCAAGAAATTCATGTTCTCCTATAACAAAAACTTCAAACGAGCGAGTGACATCGAAGGAACAAGCGAGTCAAAGACTTCACCTGCAATTTCGCCAAGGAACCACATAACCCTTGCGTAGGTTGGGTCTGCAGGCATCACACCAGCCGAAGTACTGTCGTAGCAAGAGAGAGGAGCAGCCCGCATCGCTCACACCTTTGCCCTTGGGTGGAGAAACATTGTCTTGGTGCTGCACCGAATGCCTTACACCAACAGGCATCATAGGGTCAACATCTCTCATCACACCTTCGAATTCCTCTTTAGAGCGCCGCTCGTATGGAAATGAGTTTCCCTTCTCAAGGTTGAGACCGTCAGGGAAGTCGTAGACAGCACTCTTCCAAGGTCGACAAGAACTCATGCTGTGGAAGTAACCACAACGAGGGCAACGAAGTCGTCTTGGTGTYCTTGCCATAGAATCTGCCTTCTTCTTCGTTTGAACCTTACGAAATATAGACAACCGCAGCCGTAAAGCCGGCTCTGATACCAAATTGTCACGACCTAATTTGAGACTAAGCACCGTGATGGCACTAGCACTTGCTAGTCAGCCAAACTCTCATGCACTATGTAAATACGAGGCTAATAAAAGATAGAATTCACGCAAAGCCAATCGATTCTCATTGATAGCATCAGAATATACAATAGTGGGGGAGAATTCGTGTGTCTTGGACAACCCCCAAGATCACGTATATATAGGCAAATGGGCAGAGACAAGCCCCTACTGCCTGGGCGAAGTGACGTGTCGCTTCAGGCGACGATGTGTCAMGCACACAATGACTACTACATGCATACTCACGAAAAGGCACCAATGCTTGAACGCAACCCTTCAGGGACACTCTGATTGAAGGAAGGACGCCATCTCACCATCCAACCAACCAACACGTTGCTTGCCAACCACCGCAATGCTTGCGAACCAAAACAATGCTTGCTAACCATTGCAATGCTTGCGAACCATCGCAACGCTTCGGTGAGCCATGTCATCAATCCTTGCCATGCCCTTGCGTGCAATGCCTTGCTACATGTCAGTGATCCATGCTACACTAAGGAACGCACACCCAAGAGTCCGCATACCAATGGGTCTCGCAAGTACCGACAATCCCGAGCCAACCGTAATCTCGAGCATCCACCAATATGCTTATCGTCCCTAGCATTGCCCACACAAGTGCTAGGCACGCCCCTAGCCAMGGCCCATGGCCTAGGGGCCTTGTCCACGGGCT
The DNA here is from genome assembly GCA_008642245.1 of Bassia scoparia. NCBI lineage: Eukaryota > Viridiplantae > Streptophyta > Magnoliopsida > Caryophyllales > Amaranthaceae > Bassia > Bassia scoparia. Next base: position 15,254 of record SNQN01008049.1, on the reverse strand, counting down.
CCGCCCATGGCCAAGGGAGGGAACTTTCCCCTAAAGAGGTTAAATTAAATGAATGCTTTTGCTCCCAGAAGACACCCAATTCAGACTTTAGCCACACAGTCCGTACAGTTGCTCGAAACGTCAATAACTCGTTTCCCATGACCCTTAAGTATTCCATAGACTCTAAGGTAACATGCCAAGGACATTAAGGCCATACTTAGAATCCTTCATGTTCCGCTTAGTGCAAACATAGCATCGCCTTGTGCCTTGTGGCACGCATAGCGCCCCAACGGCACTAGCGTCGCTCCCGCACATGGCACAACATAACTCGAACATGTCCACACCATAGGGCCATTCCTACACACATAGGCAATAATGATGCCCGAAAGACACTATGCCTTGCCTCACTGTGCCTTGTGTGGGCACAATGCCTTGCCTCATTGTGCCTTGTGTGGGCACAATGCCTTGCCTCACTATGTCTTGTGTGGGCAATATGCCTTGCCTCACTATGCCTTGTGTGGGCATGATGCCTTCCTTGTGTGGGCAGTATTCCTTGCCACATTGTGCCTTGTGTGGGCACTATGCCTTGCCTCACTGTGCCTTGTGTGGACACTATGCCTTGCCTAACTATGCCTTGTGTGGGCACGATGCCTTGCCTTACTATGCCTTGTGTGGGCWTGATGCCTTCCTTGTGTGGGCATTATGCCTTGTCTCATCGTGCCTAGTGTGGGCATTATACCTTTCCTCACTATGCCTTGTGTGGGCACGATGCCTTGCCTCACTATGCCTGGTGTGGGCAGGATGCCTTGCCTTATTTGGGCACTATGCCTTGCCTTCCTTGTGTGGGCACTATGCCTTGCTTCATTGTGGGTTGTGTGGGCACTATGCCTAGCCTCACTATGCCTTGTGTGGGCACGATGCCTAGCCTCACTATGCCTTGCCTCCCCGCCAATACGTGGCACTATGCCTTGCCTCCCCGCCAATACGTGGCACGGATCATCGGGAAATAAGCCCTCATCGCCCATACATGGCGCGGATCATCGGCCTTGGATAGGATCGGGCGTGGGCGGCCCAAGACACGACACGGGGAAAATCAGAATTTTTTCGCTGAAACCCGCTCACCGGAAGTCCAACTACTCGCATCCATGTCTTGGGCATGTTAGGGGTGAGTGTGCCTATCCTCACACACATCCCCCTCCTCCTTGGGTCTAAGGGCTGCCCATGGGGTAGTGCTGCTGAGCACTACCACATCCCCTATAAAGAGGTTAAATTAAATGAATGCTTCTTCTCCTAGTAGACACTCAAATTGGAGTTAGGCCATACAAAATTTGGATATTTGAAGTTTCGATAAAAAATCCGAAAAAAATACATAGTAATTCCTAAAAAATCACGGGAGCACATTTTTGACATTATTTTTCGGAAATTCATCCCGGGGGTCCCATTTTCCCCCTAAAAATGCCTAGAAACACGTGAATTTTTGAAGTTTGGCAAAAAAAACCGAAAAAATACGTATTAAATCCGAAAAAATCAAGGGAGTACACTTTTAAATTTATTTTTTTGAAATTCATCACAGGGATCCCGTGTTTCCCGTAAAAATGCCTCGGAAAACGTGAAATATTGCAAATTAGCCCGAAAAATTTGGTAAAAATGCCCCAAAAATCCGGAAAAATACTGTGAGGTGAACTGTCCAACCCACCTTACGTTTCAGAGTGTCGGTCCCGAGAAAAGGCCATTTCAACGGATCTCGTAAGTAGAGGGACATTATTTCCTTTGGAAGCATGTCTTTTGGGTCCCGTTTTGCCGCGAAATTGACACCATGCACTCACCTTGACCCCACGGACCTCCCCACAAAATTTGGAATCGTTCGCTGATCGAGTCCCGAGGGGCCGAAAAACGTGAACGGCTCGTTTTTTGGCAGTTTCGCGACCGTCTCCGTTTTGCCTGAAATTTCTCTCACAGCTTTATTATGATGAGGGATTTCTATTCCAATAGGGTTCGACCCCAAAATCCTAATTTTGTGCCTCCCACGAACGTTTCGACGATTTTTCTCTTTGACTAGCAAATTTGGCTTGCGACCTCCGAAATGGAATCTATTCAACCCAAAAGGTTTCATGACATCATTATATGGTCATATGAATTCAAGATACAAATTTTGGTAAGTTTTCTGAAAATTGTCCGGAGACCTCATTTCAGTATGACCCACGTTTTTCGGTCAACAAATGACATCTCGGTGACCCCGCTCGAATTTATCAAGAATTTCCGTCACAACTTCTAGGTCATGTGAAATGACTATGCCGACACTTTGGAACCCAAATTCTAAGCAAACTACCTCCTACGAGTGTTTCGACTTTTTCTCGTTTTTTCTTTGACGGGACTCAAAAGTCCACCGTATGGACTCATTTGGACCCCAAATCGTTCTTGGACCCATTATATTGCCATGTGAACCCATGGTACAAATTTTGGCAATCTTTCCGAAAATATTCCGGAGACCTCATTTTGATGATGTATAATCCACGCTTTTACGCCAAAAAAACATGTTTCTGTGACCGGCTTGAATTTGTCTATAATTTCCATCAAAACTTCTAGGTCATGATAAATGACTACTCCAACAGTTTCGAACCCAAATTGTAAACGTGATATCTCCTACGACTGTTTTGACATTTTCTTGATTTTTCTTTGACAGGACTTAAAAGTTCGCCGTATGAACTCATTTGGACCCAAAATCATTCTTGGACCCATTATATTATCATACAAACCTATGGTGCAAATTTTAGCAATTTTTCAGAAAATTGTTCGAAGACCTGATTTCGATGATGTATAATCCACGCATTTCGGCCAAAAAAACATGTCTCGGTGACCCGGCTCGATTTTGACTAAATTGTTTTTCACACCTCTTAGGTAATAAGATATGGCAAATCCAACAGTTTCAGACCCAAATTCTAAGCGTGCTACCTCCTACGACTGTTTCGACGTTTTCTCGATTGTGCGTGGGCACTATGCCTCGTGCGCCTTGTGCGTTGGCACTATGCCTTGCCTTCCTTGTGTGGGCACTATGCCTTGCCTTGCCTTATTATGTGGGCACTATGCCTTGCCTTGCCTTCCTTGTGAGGGCGCTATACCTTGCCTTCCTTGTGTGGGCACTATGCCTTGCCTTCCTTGTGTGGGCACTATGCCTTGCCTCACTGTGCCTCGTGTGGGCACTACGCCTTGCTTCACTGTGCCTTATGTGGGCACTATGCCTTTCCTCACTATGCCTTGTGTGGGCACAATGCCTTGCCTCACTATGCCTTGTGTGAGCAATATGCCTTGCCTCACTGTGGCTTGTGTGGGCACGATGCCTTGCCTCACTGTGCCTTGTGTGGGCACTATGCCTTGCCTCACTGTGCCTTGTGTTGGTTGGCACTATGCCTTGGCCCACTATGCCTTGTGTGGGCATTATGCCTTGCCTCATATGCCTTGTGTGGGTACGATGCCTTCCCTCCCCGCTCATATGCCTCATCGGGTTTTGATAGGATCGGGCGTGGGCGGCCCAAGACACGATACGGGGAAAATCGGAAATTTTCYGATGACACCTGCTCACCGGAAGTCCGACTACCCTCATACACACCCCTTCCTCCTTTGGTCTAGGGGCTTCCCTTGGGGTAGTGCTGCTGAGCACTACAATCTCCTCTATAAAGAGGTTAAATAAAATGAATGCTTCTTCTCCTAGTAGACATCCAAATTGGAGTTAAGCCATACAAAATTTGGATTATTGAAGTTTCAATAAAAAATTYGAAAAAGACATATTAAATCCGAAAACATCACGGGAGCACACTTTTGACATTATTTTTCGGGAATTCATCCGGGAGTCTCGTTTTTCTCGTAAAAAAACCTCGAAACACGTGAATTTTTGAAGTTTGGCAAAAAAATTCCGAAAAAATACGTATTAAATCAGAAAAAATCACGGGAGAACAATTTTGACATTATATTTCTGAAATTCATCACTGGGATCCCGTTTTTCCGATAAAAATGCCTCGGAAAACGTGAAATTTTGCAAATTAACCCGAAAAAATTGGTAAAAATGCCCCAAAAATCTGAAAAAATACTATGAGGTGAACTGTCCAACCCACCTTACGTTTCGGAGTGTCGGTCCCGAGAAAAGGCCATTTCAACGGATCTCGTACGTAGAGGGACTTTATTTCCTTTGGAAGCATGTCTTCTGGGTCTCGTTTTGCCGCGAAATTGACACTATGCACTCACCTTGACCCCACGGACCTCCCACAAAAATTTGGGTCGTTCGCTTACCGGGTCCCGGGGGGGCGAAAAACGTGAACGGCTCGTTTTTTCGGCCATTTCAACGACCGTGTTCGTTTTGCTTGAAATTTCTCTCATATCTTCATTACGATGAGGGATGTATATTCCAATAGGTTTCGACCTCAAATACCTAGTTTCGTGCCTCCCACGAACGTTTCGACGATTTGTAGCTTTGACGAGCAAATTTGGCTTCCGACCTCCGAAATCGATTCTATTCAACCCAAAAGGTTTCATGACATCATTATATGGTCATATGAACCCAAGATACAAATTTTGGTAAGTTTTTTGAAAATTGTTTGGAGACCTCATTTCAGTGATGTATARCCCACGTTTTTCGGCCAAAAAATGACATCTCGGTGACCCGGCTCGAATTTATCCGGAATTTCCGTCAAAACTTCTAGGTCATGAGAAATGATTATGTCGACAGTTTCGGACCCAAATTCTAAGCATACTGCCTCCTACAAGTGTTTCGACTTTTTCTCGTTTTTTCTTTGACAGGACTCAAAAGTCCACCTTATGGAATCATTTGGACCCCAAATCGTTCGTCGACCCTTTATATTACCATACGAACCCATGGCACAAATTTTGGCAATCTTTCCGAAACTTGTCTCTGTGACCCTTTATATTACCATACACGCTTTTCAGCCAAAAAAACATGTCTCTGTGACCCGGATCGAATTTGTCCAGAATTTCCGTCACACCTTTTAGGTCATGAGAAATGACTACTCCAACAGTTTCGGACCCAAATTCTAAGCGTGCCACCTCCTTCGTTTATTTTGATGTTTTCTTGATTTTTCTTTGACGGGACTCAAAAGTCCACCGTTTGGACTCATTTGGCCGCCAAATCGTTCTTGGACMCATTATCTTACCATATGAACCCATGGTACAAATTTTGGCAATCTTTCTGAAAATTGTCCGGAAACCTCATTTCAATGAAGTAATCCACGCTTTTCCGCCAAAAAAACATGTTTCGGTGTCCCGCCTTTAATTTGTCCAGAATTTCCGTCAAAACATCTAGGACATGAGAAATGGCTACTCCAACATTTTCGAAACCAAATTCTAAACGTGCTAACTCCTAAGACTGTTTCGACGTTTTCTCGATTTTTCTTTGATGGGACTCAAAAGTCCGCCGTATGGACTCATTTGKACCCAAAATCATTCTTGGACCCATTATATTATCATACGAACCTATAAWATAAATTTTTGAAATTTTTACGAAAATTGCTCCGGATACTTCATTTCGATGATGTATAATCCATGCTTTTCGGCCAAAAAAACATGTCTCGGTGACCCGGCTTGAATTTGTGCAGAATTTCCGTTACACCTTTTAGGTCAAGAGAAATGACTATTCCAACAGTTTGGGAACCAAATTCTAAGCGTGCTACCTCCAACGTTTGTTTCGACTTTTTCTCGTTTTTTCTTTGACGGGACTCAAAATTCCACTGTATGGACTCATTTGGACCCCAAATCGTTTTTGGACGCATTATATTACCCTATGAACCCATGGTACAAATKTTGGCAATGTTTATGAAAATTTTCCGAAGACCTCATTTAAATGATGTATTATCCACGCTTTTCGGCCAAAAAAACATGTCTCGGTGACCCGGCTTGAATTTGTCTAGAGTTTCCGTCACACCCTTTAGGTCATTAGAAATGACTACTCCACCAGTTTCGGAACAAAATTCTAAGCGTGCTACCTCCTACGACTGTTTCAACGTTTTCTCGATTTTTCTTTGACGGGACTCAAAAGTTCGCCGTTTGGACTCATTTCGACCCCAAATCGTTCTTGGACCCATTATATTATCATAAGAACATATGGTAAGAATTTTGGCAAATTTTTTTGAAAATTKTCCTGAGACCTCATTTCGATGATGTATATAATCCACGTTTTTCGACCAAAAAAACATGTATCGGTGACCCGGCTCGATTTTGACTAAAATTTCTGTCACACCTTTTGGGTCATGAGAAATGACTACTCCAACAGTTTCGGAACCAAATTCTAAGCGTGGTACCTCTTATGAATGATTCGACGTTTTCTCGATTGTGTGTGGGCACTATACCTTGCCTTCCTTGTGTGGGCACATGGCTTGCCTTGCCTTCTTCTGTGGGCACTATGCCTTTCCTTGCCTTCCTTGTGTTCGCACTATGCCTAGCCTTGCCTTCCTTGAGTAGGCACTATGCCCTGTCTTCCTTGTGTGGGCACTATGCCTTGCCTTCCTTGTTTGGGCACTATGCCTTGCCTTCCTTGTGTGGAAATTATGCCTTGCCTCACTGTGCCTCGTGTGGACACTATGCCTTGCCTCACTGTGCCTTTTGTGGGCACTATGCGTGCCTTGCCTTCCTTGCCTGGTGTGGGCACTATGCCTTGCCTTGCTTTCCTTGTGTGGGCACTAGTAGACACCCGGCTCGAATTTATCGAGAATTTCCGTCAGAACTTCTAGGTCATGAAAAATGACTATGTCGATAGTTTCTGACCCAAATTCTAAGCATACTGCCTCCTACGTGTGTTTCGACTTTTTCTGATTTTTTCTTTGACGGGACTCAAAAGTCCGCCGTATGGACTCATTTGGACCCCGAATCGTTCTTGGACCCATTATATTACCATATGATCCTATGGTACAAATTTTGGCAATCTTTCCAAAAATTGTCTGGAGACCTCATTTCGATAATATCTAATCCACGCATTTCGGCCAAAAAACATGTTTCGGAGACCCGACTCGAATTTGTCTAGAATTTTCTTCAAAACTTCTAGGTCATGAGAAATGGCTACTCCAACAGTTTCGAACCCAAATTCTAAACGTGCTAACTCCTACGACTGTTTCGACGTTTTTTYGATTTTTCTTTGACGGGACTCAAAAGTCCGCCGTATGGACTCATTTGGACACCAAAGAGTTCTTGGACCCATTATATTATCATACGAACCTATGGTACAAATTTTGGAAATTTTTCCGAAAATTGTCTAGAGACCTCATTTCGATGATGTATTATCCACGCTTTTTGGCAAAAAAAACATGTTTCGTTGACCCGGCTCAAATTCATCCAGAATTTCCGTCACAACTTCTAGGTCATGAGAAATGACTATGTTGACAGTTTCGGACCCAAATWCTAAGCATACTGCCTCYTACGAGTGTTTCGACTTTTCCGTGTTTTTTCTTTGACGGGAATAAAAAATCTGCCGTATGGACTCATTTAGACCCCAAATCATTCATGGACCCATTATATTACCATATGAACCCATAGTAAAAATTTTGGAAATCTTTCCGAAAATAGTCCGGAGACCTCATTTCGATGATGTATAATCCATGCTTTTCGGCAAAAAAAATGTCTCGGTGACCCGGCTCTAATTTGTCCAGAATTCCCGTCACACCTTTTAAGTCATGAGAAATGACTACTCCAACAATTTCGGACCCAAATTCTAAGAGTGCTACCTCTTACGACTGTTTCGACGTTTTCTCGATTTTTTGTGTGGGCAATATGCCTCGTGTGTCTTGTGTGTGGGCACTACGCCTTGCCTTGCCTTCTTGTGTGGGCACTATGCCTTGCCTCACTATGCCTTGTGTGGGGATATGACTTGCTCACTATCTAGTGTGGGCAGATTCTTCTTTGGTGGGAACTATTGCTTTGCCTCACTATGCCTTGTGTGGGCACTATGCCTTGCCTCACTATGCCTTGTGTGGGCACGATGCATTGCCTTATGTGGGCACTATGCCTTTCCTCACTGTGCCTTGTGTGGGCACTATGCCTTGCCTCACTATGCCTTGTGTGGGCACGATGCCTTGCTTCACTATGCCTTGTGTGGGCACGATGCCTTGCTTGTGWGGGCACGATGCCTTCCTTGTGTGGGCACTATGCCTTGCCTCACAATGCCTTGTGTGGGCACTATGCCTTGCCGCACTATGCCTTGTGTGGGCACTATGCCTTGCCTCACTGTGCCTTGTGTTGGCACTATGCCTTGCCTCACTATGCCTTGTGTCACGGCCTAATTTGAGACTAAGGACCGTGATGGCACTAGTGCTTGCTAGTCAGCCAAACTCTCACGCAATATGTAGATAAGAGGCTAAATGAAAGATAGAATTCACGCAAAGCCAACCGATTCTCATTGATAGCATCAGAATATACAAGAGCGAGGGAGAATTTGTGTGTCTTGGACAACCCCCAAGATCACGTATATATAGGCAAATGGGCAGAGACAATCCCCTACTGCCTGGGCGAAGTGACGCGTCGCTTCAGGCGACGATGTGTCACACACACAATGACTACTGCATGCGTACTCACGAAAAGGCACCAATGCTTAAACGCAACCCTTCGGGAAACTCTGATTGAAGGAAAGACGCCATCTCACCATCCAGCCAACCAACACGTTGCTTGCCAACCATCGCAATGCTTGCGAACTATCACAATGCTTCGGTGAGCCATGTCATCAATCCTTGCCATGCCCTTGCGTGCAATGCCTTGCTGCCATGTCATTAATCCATGCAATGCTTCCCATGTAGCCACGTCTTGATCTTGCCCAGCAGCCTTGTTATCTCACTTCTCAAGCACATGCCCTAACCAACGCCCATGTGAGGCACATGTGCGCCCATCGCACCACTTCATGGTGTCGCTTCGCAAGCAAGCACCCAAACGCATCCTAGGCTCGCAGCCTTTCCAAATAACTGACCATCAATGCCACGAGGCATAGGCCATAGCTTCGTAACACCATGCTACACCAAGGAATGCACACCCAAGCGTTCGCATACCTACGGGTCTCGCAAGTACCGACAATCCCGAGCCAACCGTAAGCTCGAGCACCCAACAATATGCTCATGGTGTCTAGCATTGCCCACACAAGTGCTAGGCACGCCCCTACCCAAGGCCCATGGCATAGGGGCCTTGCCCACGGGCGCCGCCCATGGCCAAGGGTGGGACCTTCCCTCCTAAAGAGGTTAAATTAAAGAAATGCTTCTGCTCCCAGAAGACACCCAATTCAGACTTTGGCCATACAGTCCGTACAGTTTCTCGAAACGTCAATAACTCATTTTCCACGTCCCTTAAGTATTCCATAGACTCTGAGCTAACATGCCAAGGACTTCTAGACCATACTTAGAATCCTTCATGTCCCGCTTAGTGCAAACATAGCTTTGCCTTGCACCTTGTGGCACGCATAGCGCCCCAACTGCACTAGCGTCGCTTCCACACACGGCACAACATAACTCGGACATGGCCACACCGTAGGGCCATTCCTACACACATAGGCAATAATCATGCCCGAAAGACACACCGCATTCCTTAACCACACACATCGACCATCGATTTTGTCAACCAAGGGCAAAACCTAGCCCAAGGCTTGCCAATTCCGACCTCAGAATTTCAGGCACGATGCCTTGCCTTCCTTGTGTGGGCACTATGCCTTGCCTCAATGTGCCTTGTGTGGGCACTATGCCTTGCCTCACTGTGCCTTGTGTAGGCACAATGCCTTGCCTCACTATGCCTTGTGTGGGCACGATGCCTTCCCTCCCCGCCATACGTGGCACGAATCATCAGGAAATAAGCCCTCCTCGCCCATACGTGGCGCGGATCATCAGGCTTGGAGAGGATCGGGCGTGGGCGGCCAGAGTCGGAAATTTTCCGGTGACACCTGCTCACTGGAATTAAAGTCCGACTACCCGCATCCATGTCTTGGGCATGTTAGGGGTGAGTGTGCCTATCCTCACAGACACCTCCCCTCCTCCTTAGGTCTAAGGGCTRTCCATGGGTTAGTGTTGCTGAGCACTACCACCTCCCCTATAAAGAGGTTAAATTAAATGAATGCTTCTTCTCCTAGTAGACACCCAAATTGGAGTTAAGCCATAGAAAAATTTGGATTTTTGAAGTTTCGATAAAAAATCCTAAAAAATAAACATTAAATCCGAAAAAATCACTGGAGCACACTTTTGACATTATTTTTCGGAAATTCATCCCGGGGATCCGTTTTTCCCGTAAAAATGCCTCAAACACATGAATTATTGAAGTTTGGCTAAAAAATCCGAAATAATATGTATTAAATCCGAAAAAATCATGGGAGAACTATTTTGACATTATTTTTCCTAAATTCATCCCGGGGATCCTGTTTTTTCGTATAAACTCCTCGAAAGTCGTGAATTTTTGTAGTTTGTCTAAAAAATCCGAAAAATACGTATTAAATCCGAAAAAATTACCGAAGTAACCTTTTGACTTTATTTTTCTGAAATTCATCACAGGGTCCCGTTTTTCGCGTAAAAATGCCTAGGAAAACGTCTATTCCAATAAGCTTTATTATGATGAGGGATGTCTATTCCTTTTGACCGTCTCTGTTTTGCCTGAAATTTCTCTCAAAACTTTATTATGATGAGGGATGTCTATTCCAATAAGCTTCGACCCCAAAAACCTAGTTTCGTGCCTCCCATGAACGTTTCGACGATTTGTCGCTTTGCAAGCAAATTTGGCTTGCGACCCTCGAAATCTATTCTATTCAACCCAAAAGGTTTCATGACATCATTATATAGTCATATGAACCCAAGATACAAATATTGGTAAGTTTTCTGAAAAATTGTTCGAAGACCTCATTTCAGTGATGTATAACCCACGTTTTTCGGCCAAAAAATGACATCTCGGTGACTCGGCTCGATTTTATCCAGAATTTCCGTAACAACTTCTAGGTCATTAAAAAATGACTATGCCGACAGTTTCGAATCGAAATTCTAAGCATACTGCCTCCTASGAGTGTTTCGACTTTTTCTCGTTTTTTCTTTGACGGGACTCAAAAGTCCGCCGTATGGACTCATTTGGACCCCAAATCGTTCTTGGACCCATTATATTACCATAAGAACCCGTGGTACAAATTTTGGCAATCTTTCCGAAAATTGTCCGGAGACCGCTTTTCGGCCAAAAAAAGATGTTTTGCTGACCCCGCTCGAATTTATCCAGAATTTCCATCACAACTTCTAGGTCATGAGAAATGACTATGTCGACAGTTTCGGACCCAAATTGTAAGCATAGTGCCTCCTACGAGTGTTTCGACTTTTTCTCGTTTTTTCTTTGATGGGACTCAAAATTCCGAAGTATGGACTCATTTGGACCCCAAATCGTTCTTGGACCCATTATATTTCCATATGAACCCATGGTACAAATTTTGGAAATCTTTCCAAAAATTGTCCGGAGACCTCATTTCGATGATGTATAATCCATGCTTTTCGGCCAAAAAAACATGTTTCGGTGACCCGACTCGAATTTGTTCAGAATTTCCGTCAAAACTTCTAGGTCATGAGAAATGACTACTCCAACAGTTTCGAACCCAATTTCTAAACGTTCTACCTCCTACGATTGTTTCGACGTTTTCTCGATTTTTCTTTGAAGGGACTTAAAAAGTCCGCCGTTTGGAATCATTTGGACCCCAAATTGTTCTTGGACACGTTATATTATCATACGAACCTATGGTATAAATTTGGCAATTTTTACGAAAATTGTCCGAAAACCTCATTTCGATGATGTATAATTCACGCTTTTCGGCCAAAAAGACATGTCTCGGAGACCCTGCTCGATTTTGACTGAATTTTCTGTCACACCTTTTAGGCTATGAGAAATGACTACTCCAACGGTTTCAGACCCAAATTCTAAGCGTGCTACCTCCTATGATTGTTTCGATGTTTTCTCGATTGTGTGTGGGAATATGCCTCATGTGTCTTGTGTGTGGGCACTTCGCCTTGCCTTGCCTTCTTGTGTTGGCACTATGCCTTGCCTTGCCTTCCTTGTGTGGGCACCACGCCTTGCCTTGCCTTTCTTGTGTGGGCACTATGCCTTGCCTTGCCTTTCGTGTGTGGGCACTATGCCTTGTCTTCCTTGTGTGGGCACTATGCCTTGCCTTCCTTGTGTGGGCACTATGCCTTGCATTCCTTGTGTGGGCAGTATGCCTTGCCTCACTGTGCCTTGTGTGGGCACTATGCCTTGCCTCACTGTGCCTTGTGTGGGCACTATGCCTTACCTTGCCTTCCTTGTGTGGGCAAAATTCCTTGCCTTCCTTGTTTGGGCACTATGCCTTGCCTTCTTTGTGTTGGCACTATGCCGTGCCTTCCTTGTGTGGGCACTATACCTTGCCTCAATGTGCCTTGTGTGGGCAATATGCCTTGCCTCACTATGCCTTGTGTTGGCACGATGCCTTGCCTCACTATGCCTTTTRTGGGCACGATGCCTTCCTTGTGTAGGCACCATGCCTTGCCTCATTGTGCCTTGTGTGGGCACTAAGCCTTGCCTCACTGTGCCTTGTGTGGGCACTATGCCTTTCCTCATTGTGGCAAGTGTGGGCACGATGCCTTGCCTTACTATGCCTTGTGTGGGCACAATACCTTCCTTGTGTAGGCACTATGCCTTGTCTCACTATGCCTTGTGTGGGCACTATGCCTTGCCTTCTTTTTGTGGGCACTATGCCTTGCCTCACTGTGCCGTGTGTGGGCACTATGCCTTGCCTCACTGTGCCTTGTGTGGGCACTATGCCTTGCCTCACTATGCCTTGTGTGAGCACGATGCCTTGCCTTGTGTGGGCACTATGCCTTGCCTCACTGTGCTTTGTGTGGGCACTATGCCTTGCCTCACTATGCCTTGTATCGGCACTATGCCTAGCCTCACTATGCCTTCTGTGGGCACTATGCATTGCCTCACTATGCCTTGTGTGGGCACGATGCATTCCCTCCCCGCCCATACGTGGCACGAATCATCGAGAATTAAGCCCATCGTCGCCCATACATGGCGCGGATCATCGGGCTTTGATAGGATCAGGCGTGGGCGGCCCAAGACACGACACGGGGAAAATCGGAAATTTTCCGATGACACCTGCTCACCGGAAGTCCGACTACCCGCATCCATGTCTTAGGCATGTTGTGGGTGAGTGTGCCTATCCTCACACACACCCCCTCCTCCTTGGGTCTAGGGGCTGCCCATGGTGTAGKGCTGCTGAGCACTACCACCTCCCCTATAAAGAGGTTAAATTAAATGAATGCTTCTTCTCCTAATAGACACCCAAATTGGAGTTAAGCCATACAAAATTTTAATTTTTGAAGTTTCGATAAAAAAATCCGAAAAAATACTTATTAAATCCGAAAAATCATCCCGGGGGTCCCGTTTTTCCCGTAAAAATGCCTCGAAACACGTGAATTTTTGAAGTTTGGCTAAAAAATACGAAAAAATACGTATTAAATCCGGAAAAATCACAAGGGTCCCGTTTTTCCCGTAAAAATGCCTCGGAAAACATGAAGTTTTGCAAATTAGCCCGAACAAATTGGTAAAAATGCCCCAAAAATCTGGAAAAATACTGTGAGGTGAACTGTCCAACCCACCTTACGTTTCGGAGTGTTGGTCCCGAGAAAAGGCCATTTCAACGGATCTCGTACGTAGAGGGACTTTATTTCCTTTGGAAACATGTCTTCTGGGTCTCGTTTTGCTGCGAAATTGACACCATGCACTCACCTTGACCCCACGGACCTCCCCACAAAATTTGAGGTCGTTCGCTTATTAGGTCTCTGGCGGGCCGAAAAACGTGAACAACTCGATTTTCGGCGGTTTCGGCGACCGTTTCGGACCCAAATTCTAAGCGTGCTACCACCTACGTCTGTTTCGACGTTTTCTCGATTTTTCTTTGACAGGACTCAAAAGTCTTCAGTTTGAACTCATTTGGACCCCAAATCCTTCTTGGACCCAGTATATTACCATATGAACCCATGGTACAATTTTTTGCAATCTTTCCGAAAATTGTCCGGAGACCTCATTTCGATGAATTATAATCCACGCTTTTCGGCCAAAAAAACATGTTTCGGTGTTCCGGCTTGAATTTGTCCAGAATTTCCGTCAAAATTTCTAGGTCATGAGAAATGACTACTCCAATAGTTTCGAACCCAAATTCTAAACGTGCTACCTCCTACGATTGTTTCGATGTTTTCTCGCTTTTTCTTTGACGGGACTCAAAAGTCCATCGTATGGACTCATTTGGACCCCAAATCGTTCTTGGACCCATTATATTATCATACGAAACTATGGTAAAAAATTTTGCAATTTTTCCGAAAATTATCTGGAGACATCATTTCAATGATGTATAATCCACGCTTTTCGACCAAAAAAACATGTCTCGGTGTCCCGACTCRAATTTGTCCAGAATTTCAGTCTCGCCTTTTAGGTCATTAGAAATGACTATGTCGACAGTTTTGGACCYTAATTMTAAGCATACTGCCTCCTACGAGTGTTTCGACTTTTTCGCGTTTTTTCTTTGACGGGACTCAAAAGTCCGTCGTATGGACTCATTTGGACCCCCAAATCGTTCTTGGGCCCATTACATTTTAATACGAACCTACGGTACAAATTTTGGAAATTTTTCCGAAAATTGTACGGAGACCTCTTTTTGATGATGTATAATCCAAGATTTTCGGCCAAAAAAACAAGTCTCGGTGACCCGGCTCGAATTTCTCCAAAATTTCCGTCACACCTTTTAGGTCATGAGAAATTACTACTCCAACAATTTCGGACCCAAATTCTAAGCGTGCTACCTCCAAATCGTTCATCTGGACCCCAAATCGTTCTTGGACTCATTATATTGTCATACAAACCTATGGTACAAATTTTGGCAATCTTTCCGAAAATTGTCTAGAGACCTCATTTCGATGATGTATAATCCACGCTTTTCGGGAAAAAAACACTCGGTGACCCGACTCGAATTTGTCCAGAATTTCCGTCAAAACATCTAGGTCATGAGAAATGACTACTCCAACAGTTTCGAGCCCAAATTCTAACCGAGCTACCTCGTATGACTGTTTCGACGTTTTCTTGATTTTTCTTTGACGAGACTCTAAAATTCCATCATATGGAATCATTTGGACCCCAAATCGTTGTTGGACCCATTATATTATCATACGAACCTATGGTACTAATTTTGGCAATTTTTCCAAAAATTGTCCAGAGACCTCATTTCGATGATGTATAATCCATGCTTTTCGGCCAAAAAA
>SNQN01008048.1:13633-24255 GCA_008642245.1 Bassia scoparia | reverse complement strand
TGTTCGATCAGTGTGGCGGTGTCGAAGAGAAGAGTAGGCTGTAGTGAAAGTATTTATGGCTCAAAGAGTTGCAGGGAGGTGGTTTGAGAGGAGTGAATAACCCAGTGATGGGGAATAGGAAATGGCTTTTGTGGAGCTTGAGAAGATGGCTCATCTCGGCAATGTCCATTAGGTAATTTGATTTGAGATCCATCTTTCAGTTAGTCGGGTTCCCATTAAGTTTTAGTAGTAAAACTATATGGAGCCTAGAAAGAAGACGGAAAATGAAACTTTATTGATTCCAAATGAATTCATTACATGGAGGCTAAATGATGAAATAAATCCTAATCCTAAGACTTGACTCGAAAAGAAAAAAAAAAGACAGACAAACGGTCTAGATGGAGGGACACTCCGACCAATGTCTTGGATCTGAACTATACTCTTTTTTAACATTCGGATGTCATCAAATAATATTTAACCCTCTCCAATAATGTATTGCAATTTGGGGTCGTCGGTGCGGTAATCAAGGTCTTAGTTGCGCCATCCTCAATAATTTTGTCAGCAGAAGCATTTCAGCTTGACTAGATCGAAAGACTCATAATCACCTCCTTTGAATCTTGCTTCGTCTCTCCTCTTATTTCCATGTCGAAAAGTAAACCATCCCATGTATCGGATGACAGGTGTTCGTCTTGATCAGAATCCGTTGATCATCTTCAATGAAACCACAAGTCCTGGAAATTTCAAGTCATGTATATTCCTTTTGCCATTAGGAGTTCGAAAAGTGGTTCAGAAATAATCATAGTTTAAAACACAAAATTACTTGTGTAATTATTTTCCAATTTTATGTCCCATTTTACGTAAACTTAAAACACCAAAGTACAACTTAAACATAAAGAGAATTTTCTTATATATACCGTGAGTACGTGCGGTTTTTATGATATACCTGCAAAAAAACGTCCATAATATACCCGACGTTTGAATAACAATTCTAAAGGTGGGTAGGTTCCGCTTTTAATGGTAATGTTTGAACCCAAGCCTAGGGTGACTTACTGTAATTTAAATTGTTTTAAGAATAAAAAGAAAAAAAAAAATAACTACTCCCACCACCCACCTCCACCTCAACCCACTGTGGGGCTGCGATGGTTTACTTGTAAAGAACACGCCTGTGGACCTGTGGGTCCAACTTGGCAGACGGTGTGCTGGTTGCTTTTGAGTGCTACCGCCACTGCCATGTGTAAGTGGTTTTCCAGCCCAGAATCGAAACCGCGGGTACCCTATCCACCTTTGCAGAGGGGTCCGTTTATGTCCTACTTTCGCGGTTTAGCCATGTCTAAGTACGCCTCATTTACCTCCTGGAATTTTGGTGTTATTGAACCGACGAGGAAGTATGTATCCCACACCGTTTCGTTGCTCATCACCCACAACCGCCTTCAGGCCCGGGAGGTTGGCGTGGGGAGAGCCTACACTGACGGCAGTGTGCCACCTTCCTGGTATCTCGCAGTACTTCACTTGTGTGAACGTGTGCTGTGGGGTGTTGGTATGTGGGGGTTGGGCTCATGCACTACAACCTCTTCACCTTCGAAACGCTTCTCAGTTTGACGTTCGATTCTTTGCCTGGCGTGGCCTGACCTGCCTACCACTTTCATTTGCGTCCATTCCTCCCACGAAACCGGAACTCGAATATATTTGGGTAATGTTTCAACAAGCCTGGTGGTCGCATTGTGTTGCGAATTGGTCGAACTTTGTACTGGCAATCTGTTGGAGGATTGACAGTTTGCCCTACCTGGTTGTTACTGTTGGGTGGTGTTTTTGTCGTGTTTTTCAATTTGTGGCCGTTGTAAGTGTGGGAGACGGTAGGTTTGTTTTGGTTGGTTTGTGTTGGAAGAAGGGTGTGTGATAGAGTTGCCATCCTCTCCTTTGGATTGATTATATTCGGGTTAGTACTGAATAACATGTTGCGGGTTGAGTTACATTTTTTAAAGGCTAAACATTGGGTTAGAATATGGGTATTGTCTAATGAGCTGGGTTGGTTGCTTTTTGTATCATGTAACAATTTTCTCGTGGCATGAATATATATTACTGCATGATGTTTTGTGCTGTTAGAGTTGTTTCTATGGGGATATGAGTTAGGCCTTATATGAAGAGATTGTCTTACCTTCTTTGCTCAATAGCGAGTAATCATTTCTGCTAATCGGACAATTGGCTTCAGGGCTGTTTTTTTTAAAATTTTCGTTGTTTTATTAATGACTTGAGTTATTAATTAGTGGTAGGCGGAGTTTGTATTCAGTGTTAATAATGTGGTAGTAGGTTAATTCAGGATCCTTGGTGATTTGATGTTGTTGAATGTATTTTTTGCAAGGGGTATATCTCAGAAATCCGGGTTGCAAGAGTTCAGGGGTATAATCGGTATATTGTGGGTAATTCACCAAACAGCGATATGGTATTGTTTTGGGTAATGTGTGAGAGGTGAGGACCACATTAATAGGGTGGGCATAGATTTGATATAATTTCGAAACGGAAATTTGCTTCTCAGGTTGTCGAAGAAGTTCTTCTTTATGGCGGTGCTGGTCATTTATTGGTACAGGTTGTTTAAAGGGTGTTGTGTGACCTTGTTATTCTTCAGTCTGAACTTATAATGACATCTTTGAGTTTTGTTAGAGGGGGCACCGCTGGGAGACTGTGTAAGTTCTCTGAATTCAAAGGTGGGTCAGTTGCAGGGCAGTACTGTGGGGGTCTTGCTGCATTTTCCCAACAATGGGGTTATAGTTTCTGTAAAGGAGGGCTGTTGATTAGCTTTTTGTAATCAAGGTCGTTTCATCTGTCGTAAGGGGGTGGATCATTTAGATTGAGATTGTTAGACTTGCAAGATGTGCTTGGATTTTAAAGATGGAGTCGTAATCATCTTTTATTTTATCATGATGATTTTCAGTATGTTGTTAAGTGTTAAATTGAGAGCAGCCTTTCATGTGATTATATCATTCTATCACGCCAATTCACATACAATTAGTTCTTGAGAAGAAGAGTTCGAATTTTAATTGTGTTCACTTTAGTAAGTTCGCACGAAAAAAGAGAGAAGGAAATGGTTAGCAGGGGGAAGAGTCGCGATAGTGAGGACATGGGTGTGGGGTGTGAACAAATCAGCTGTGCGAAGCTATTGATTTCAATCAGAAATTGCGAAAAATCGTAAACAAACTCCGTTAAAATTTGAGAGAAATTGAATTACGAAAAGGTAAATTATACAACTATCCACTTTTAAAACAACTACCCAGATTGTTTTTTATTTAAAACAACTATTCATATTTCACATTTTTTTTGCGAATCACTACCCACCTGTGTTGGATTATGTGGCCGCGCCGTGCTCAAACACACCGCGGGATTGTGTAGAGCGGCAGCTGCACAGCAAGCCTGTTGGGCCAACGCATGTCGCGGTTGTAAATCATCAACTTTCGTTAGTTTCCACCGCTAGTGGCTCTAAAACCACACCGAACACCACGCAATGATGACAACTCACCTACCTCAAAAGCGTGTGCGGTGCTGCACTAGTAGTGTTTACCGTGCTTTCTCCATACTGCTTTATACCATTTTTGGATATGAGCTGTGTTCATACTCTCCCAGGTTGGGTTAGATGTCGGAAAACTTGTCGAGTGAAATAGGCTCAAAGGAGATCACGTGGGATGTTTGTGGAGTTGTGTGTCATTCAGGTAGTATGCGTGTCTGCGGAGTTTAGAAGGTGGTGTGCTAAAGTGGGTAGGAGTGTGAGGGGGCTCGGAAACAACATAAAAGGGTGGGTGGGGGTTACGTTGTTTTAAAGTAAAAACAGAGGTTGGGTTGGGGCTAGTGGGTTTTGCAGAAGGTGTGGGCAAAAAGTGGGTGTTGTTGAGGCGAAGTTTTACACTTTAAAAAAATGAGGAATTAGATAGACTCATTAAGGTGAGGTCATAAAATTTTGAGATTGAGTTCTTGCGAACGGTTGCAAAAGGGTTGGAAGGTTGAGTTATGCTAATGGCAGTGTGTGCTGCATGATCTTTCGGTGAGAGGGAAAAATGAAAATCTACGTATTTTTTTTTTACTTTGAGTTGGTTGGGTTGATATTTTATGGATTGGGCCCAGATCGTTTTACAATAAATTACATGAATAGTCCTTTTTTTATACTTGTCAAAAAATTCTTACATTTTCACTAAAGAAAATAATTGATGGTGTGGTGATCGAAAGGTTGTATGTGATGAGAACAAAATCATATGAGATTGAAGTTCGTTATGATTGTAGGAAGCAACCGGAATGCTTGAGTCTAATGATATGGATTCAGGTTGTACGACAAGTTGAGTATAGTTAATCGAGGATTTGAGGGCGAAAATTGACCTTATTTTATGTGATTGCCTGGGATATATGAGAAAACCAAAGACACTTAGTTCTTCCTGCATGTTGCAATGTGGTTTGAAAAGTACCTCACTGGGATTTCTACCGACATCTTTGATGCGGGGCGCAAGCAGAGAAGGATTCTTCTCTTTCCATGTTAATTTGGTGTTGTGATCATGAGGTTCGACCATGTATTAGTCGGAGGGGCAGTTGAAGATCTGTACCTAACCCTTGGGAATTAAAATGGTGCATAGGAAAAAACATGTGCAAAAACAAATAAGTGCAAAAAAATGAAATGAAAAATCAAAGTCAAAAATTCAAAGTGCAAATTCAAGTTCAACTCAAAATCCAAGTTCAAGTGCAAAAATCAAAAAAAGCACACCGCGCATCATGGGGGGCTACATTGGGAACTTTGAGCCTTTTCCCTTTCTTTCTTAACCCCTTAACKATAGCCTCACATTGTATCCACAAAAGACCTCTCACACGAGGCATCGTCCAAATCATCAACAAGAASTACGACGGTCTGATTCCAAAAGGATACGTAGGAAGCCTCTCCTCGAGGTCCGACTCGATTRCTAATAACATTCTGAAGTCCACTCTCCTAGTTAGTTTGACTCCCTTAATGTTTGTAGTACGAATTCCTAGTATAGCATTCGACATAAACTCGATCTTGAACCAACATCATGTAGCCAACCACATTAATTCTCCATCCACTCACCTCTAGTCACAAATTCTAGCCTTTTCTTTTCTCAAACCTTTATCCTATTCTTTCACACACCTTGAGGGACCCTCCACAACTCTTCCTTAGGCTATCACATCGTAGTAGTCTCCATGCATTCTACTCGAAGGATCACATTGAAGCATCTCGCTTTCTCCTTGCTSTCTCCTCACACAGGCGACCAACTCAAGTCKCCGATTCTAGCAACTCCAAATCACATCCCAAAACCTCATACCTTACCACCACCAATAGCTAAGTCAAAACCAATGACTCCACAAGCTTGCCTTGCCTTACCTAACATCATCAGCTCTTGCTRACCCACTGAACCTACCATCAGCACCACAAACTAAGTATTTCTCATACACKAAAACCCCATGGGTTGGGGGCTGACWTGCAATCACAAGCATCATTTGAATGGGACTCGAGACGACTTCTTCCCATATTTTAAAACATCTTAACATTAGTCTATTTCGTTGGTCATCTCATGCATTAGGATGGACTTGCATTACACATATTGTCATTGCACACACTTCATAAGCTCTATCATGCATACATACAACATCATACAAACATCATGCATACATACATTGCACAAACACACTATGCAAATGCATTGCAAAGCGCATTGCACAAACACACTATGRAAATACATTACGCATTGTACATTGCACTACCTCTACACGAGGTTAGGGCCCATTTTATTTGAGATGTCTATACGYCATTCACAACTACATGKAATCATCCTACACACGCTTATACAACATTCATCACTATAAGCATTCATCGCTATACGCAACAATTCATACTTACTCACACATGCATATATGACATTTATTGCTTTACGCGATTGTCGCTATATCTAACATTCTTCCTGAAAAGCCAAGGTTAGCCATAGGGAAGACTTGTTGAGGAACGAGGTGCTTCTGAAGGACATACATAAACACATTTTCCCATAAGTTTATGCTTACTAAAGGGAGCTCTCTCCATGTGCCTTGAAGTCGTCAATATGCTGATCCGACGGACAGATGAGATAAAATTGTTTGCTATGTTGATACACTAGAGTGAATAAATTTGTTAAGTTAAATATAAGGACCTAATTTGTTGATTTAATGGGACGTGTATCATGGTCCCTAATGCTTAGACTATATGTACTAGAGAGGCTACTCTTTCTTTCATTAATTCTAATATTTATGCAAAGATTTATTTCAATTATGCACGACTATATAATTTGATTAATTTGTGGTATAATAAGCAGTATTTAGGACTATTATTGGATGATAAGGTCTCCTACCCCTCTGAAGACGTCAGGAGAGAATGGCACGTAGAAGAAAAGAGAAATGTGATAATAATTTAGTAGGTTATTTCATTACAAATGGTATGAATAACTAGACAATAATGATTACGATTTATTAATACTTATGATCTGTTTATTTCAAGTTGAAATAGATATAAACTCTTGAATGACAAGAAAACGAGATGAAAAACAAATGTAGCGAGCGCGTCGCTAATGAAGAGAAGTAGTGAGATTTGTTTTTGAAAACCTCATTTAAAAATCAATTATCTAATATATAACATATTATTGTTGCTATATTGTTTATTAATCTAATTTGATCTTAGATTGGAAGTTAGATTTGTGTGACAATTATAATCTATGAATTTAACTTAGATTGATTTTGTTATACCGGAATTTTGAGCCAGTTGTGGCGAATGAGAGAACTCGAGCAGAACTTAACGACAGCAGCGATAGATACTCTTAATTGAGGGTATTCAACCTTATGTTAGATTGTGGTCCGCGGTCCTCAATCATCATAAATTTCGGATGATTGACAAACATTCGTAAGTACCCAACACTGAATAGCGGAATGTTGAGTAGACCAGAGGGAATTGTAACATATTGTACAAATAGCTGAGTGAAAAGTGCGAAGAGATTTGCTGTTCGTGAAGTTCGTTGGTGAGTAGCGGAATAAGTCTGACTGCTATCTGAAAGTACTAGACATAATGCGAAAAAACCAAACTACGAAAATACTGAATCCCATTCTCGATAGAGCTCAAATTGCAATGAACCAGAAGCCAACATGAAAGGATACAATTCCAAACGGAATTGAACTCAACGTTTGATAATCAAAGCACGAGCCAGACCCTATCGTGACTTATATTGAAGATAAATGAACTAGTGTCTTATATAGGTATCCGACTCCATAGAAATATGATCTCACACTAATATCAGTTCCATCAAACTGATTGAACTAGAGATGTCACTAACTAGTGAGACCTCTCTCGAATTGGAACAGAAATCTATTATGAAATGTTGTTTCGTGAGATCTGTGGTGGTATAATAATTGGGCTGAACTTGAAACACTACCAACCAAACCCGTACCTGTGAGATCCGGCGATTCGTCACCCAGCACTCCATAACTAGAACTCAACCGAACCAACATAAAAACAAACCATACCTTGGGGAATGCACTCAATGAAATCAACCATAATTCTGAATTGATTAACTCGATGCACCGTTATGTTAGATCTGATTATATTATGGTTCCATGGTCAATGTAAATATATAACTAATATCATCCACCACGAGCATCCCGGATGAATGGTGATCCCTCTCAACTTATTGAGATTGAATCAATGACCGACAGTTGACACCGATCACAACCGCACCAGAACCAACTTGCAATGAACCCTAGAATATAGGTTCAAGCGATTGATCTGTACCGAAGGACCCGAAAATCCCAAGTCCTGAGAGCTGTGATATGTGTAACTCTAGGACATAAACGTACTATACATTAGAAATTGAATCTCCGCCGAGTGAGGCTCCCAGCATTTGAACGGTTTGAACTGAAACTGAACTCGTTTTAACTGAATTGAACTAATTCAGCCATACCAACCAAAACTGATGAAAACTGAACTGAACTTCGTCCTCCTTAACTGGAATCGACACTCCCGATAATACTAAGACTTGACACTTTGTTTTGAATACTAGGACTGACAATTCCCTCTTGTCCAAAACTGAATCCTGAAATCTTGAGACTGACTTGGTCGAACTGAATGAACTGAACTGAATTGAACTGATTTGTCGTTAACTGAACTGTAACGAACTGGTATTGAACTGAACTTGTTTGGGTTTCAAACCATAACGGAAACTGGTGATCCGCAATTGACAGCCTACTACTAGCCGAAGGGAGACATCCGGAGGTTTCTACTAACCCAAAGGGAAATCTCACACATCTTAGGTCCGATCCCCTTGAGAAGGCTATCTCTCTACCTCAGCACATGTGGTTGGGAAGGACCATATCTGGTAGGATGCTCTTTCTACTAACCGCCACGGAACGTATCTCCCACTAAAAACAAGAATTTGTATCGAGTCGACATATGTGTGCCAATTTGGCCAGAGTCCCCATTTTCAGAGAGTGAATCCCCGGTGCAGAGCGCGGCGATGGGATGCGTGTTAGTGATATGGTCAGAATGGAGCTAACCGTTGTTTTTGCATCGGGTACCGACGAAAAAAGGATAAACTGATATCAGTGATCATTTAAGTGTACTGCTAACCAGAAAAGAGTTTCGAGTCTCTTCCGAAGGTAGAGCCGATAAGAACTCAAAAGTGTGTTCAGGGTATGTGAAGAGGTGTGCTCATTGCATGCAGCATCCCCGATGGGTGTGGGATATTGGGGTCAATATAGACATGATTGAAGTGCTGACCTTGCATTCTCTATGAACCTTGTGCATGAATCTTTGTCCCTGAGCATCTAACAAGTCCATTCCATGGTAGGATCAAGTTGGCCCTAGATCTTCTCTTTCTCTTATATATTGATCTTTTTTCCCCATGTCCTGATGGTCGGTGGAGTTAAGTATTGGAATGGAGGACCCCGTTGATGGTTGAGGCCATCCTTGTTTTCCTCTCCTCCCAATTGCCTTTGGGAAGAGCTAGTCTTTCTCCTTTGTTTCCTTGATCCTTGAAAACATTACGAATGATAGCCTACAATCAATGGGCCAACCATAAAGCCTCATGAGCTCATTAATCATACAAAAGACAAAGAATCAACTAGCTCTTAAGGGCTCAAACAAAACTCAACAACTCCCTCTATTTTATCGTTTACAAACAACAACTTTTTCATTTTCTTAAGGAGACAACATAATTTTAAAACTCAAGCCAAACCACCACACTACTCCCCAATTTGTTCAATCACAATACGATCACAAAATTAAAACTTCATCTTCTCAAAAAAATTTATGTCAAAATAATAATATTAACGCAAATCTAAAGAATTTCAAGAAATTAACTAAATCCATCAGGAGCTATCTCCATTTGATCCCCCAGATATCGAAATACTTATGGACTTTTGTCCTTACGAGAACAAGCTCTCTCAGACTTAGCCAAGTTAGGGCTTTTGTAGACACAAAAAGTGTTTTCCTAAATTAGTGCCTTATATAACCCTCAGCCCTAGAAATGAAAGGCACAATTTTATTAGGTGCTGATATTTATTCATACCTAAAATAGATCTATTATTTTTAAGCGATGTTTTTCCGACAGACATATATTCATAAACCACATCCATGACACTACGCACATCCTTTGCACAAGTTGAGGTAAAGTTGAATGTTGGGAAAATGTTATGCCGAGAGCTCAAATATCATACGGCGGAATTTCATATATTTATTTTAGTTATTTTCTACTATTTCATTACTGGTTCCCCTATTTTTTCTTTGTGTAAATTCTCGATTTTTTGATTTTTGCCAAAGTATTTGTTAGACATGATAAATTTTTCTAGATTTTTTTTGATTGATCTATTTCTATGATTTTTGTCAAGTTCGTGAAATGATTTAATCGACACATAGAAATTAATCTTCCTTAAAATATTCGAAAACTTATTCCGGTTAATTATTCTAGGAAGATTTACCTAATTTTTATCCTAACCTCGGATAAGGATCTAAATGGATAACCGCGGTATTATTATATTTGCAAAATACTGAACCGACTATATCCCTAAACGATATTAGAGTTTAGATAATACTCATACCATATTTACATGCATCTACGTATCACTGACGTGGCTATCCACGTTCAGTTTCCTTCCCAACCGTGTACGCGGGTTCAAGTAGTGCACCGTTTGAATATTGGATTGTTGGGCGTGCTTCCTATATATTTTCGGTTTGTTTTTTGGTGAGTGTCATCGAAAAATATAATTCTTTTTTTTACTATACTTTATCCATAGCGCCGTAAATTAATAAGTACATTAGTCTTGAGTGTCTTATCTTATTTAATCGAACTCAACAAAAAAAAAATAACTTCAATTCAAGGGACATTCTTTGTGCTGAAGGCGATTCGATAACTCTGAAAAACTATCCTCTCACAAATCACTTAGAAGAATCCAAGGTTTCATCAAAACAGTCGCTACTTTCGGAGTTGTTTCACTGTGAATCTAGGTTACAAATTTTAGTATATTCAATTCAATTACTCTCTTGAATTTTTTTTTTATTTATTTTTATTCAATATATATAGTTCGCTTTTAAATTTTCACAATCATTTAAATTTCAGTTGGTTTTCAACTCGTTTTCTCTTCGATTA
>SNQN01008047.1:15834-27635 GCA_008642245.1 Bassia scoparia | reverse complement strand
TAGTGCTTATTGTAGGCTTCATAAATACGCTTCTACCACTGCCGCCACCTTTCTAACTTTGTACATTAGTTTCTTATTTAGAAAATTTCCTGATCTAGTGTTTTTCATGGTATTGCAACACTATTAACTGAAAGACGAGGGGTTTCTCAGTGATGATAACTATATGGAATGGATAAGTTCAGTAAAATTTGTTTTTTGGTAAAGTAGCTAGGGCCTAGGAGTTCTTGCATCCATTATACACGAAGTGGAGTTCTCTATTTAAGGTAMATAGGTTATTTAAGATTGTTATCTATGTGGCTTTCAGGTGGACTTATTGAAACATGGCTTACCTGATCCTTCATCAGTYACATCACACTTGCAAAGCTCCACTTTGGGAACAGATAAGGATAACAAAGATAAATTACATGAAAGAGGAGAAGAGTACATGGCAACACCGGTTTTCATACATACCAAGTTAGTCCTCTAAACCTCTTCAGGTTTGAAGATTGGATGACAATTTGAACCTGAAATGTGAAAATAATAGATGAGTTGTGAGCTGTCTTCATATTGTAGCCAAGGGAGGAATTTTTTTTATTTTTTTTTATTTTTTAATCTCTTGCATATGGAGAAAACATTAAGTAATATGGAGTATGACTTTAAATATTTTTTTTTTTATTATTATTAATGACATATTGACATGTGAGAAAAATGCCAGTTTTGGTATGAAAAATATAAACTGACTATCTTGTCTTTTCAAGGCTGCGAGACGAAGACATCTCACCACAAAATTCTGAGCAAATGAGGAAGGTTCTTGCACAATATTTTCATTCATCTTCATTCACAAGACCAATGGCAAATGATAATGCTCCTTCACAATATGATCATGCTCAGGACACTGGTGTTGACCCTAAACTGCTGGACTTGTTCTTGGTGCCTAGAAGAAAAGATAGCCCATTGGAATTTCGCTACGAAAGCTGTGATTCTATGCTTTGGCGAATACGGGATCACATTTTGTCCATGGCTRCTCCATCATTTTCAAGAACTMTAACTGAACGGGAGTGGCTGAAAAATACTGCCAAGATATGGGAGTTGGTGAAAAATTCCCCCATTATTGCAGAGTACTGCAGAACTCTTCAAAGTACAGGTTTATACAAGAGATAGATTAGCGAAACGTGGGCTGGACCACATTGTATCATAACGGCTAGCCATTAAGAAAGAAAGAGTCATTTATTGCTATGTAGTCTTATTTGTGGTTTGAGTGCGCCGCTAGAACCAGTTCCCACCCTATGAGGTGCAAGCTAGGTCATCGAAGAATTGGTGTAGAAATTGCTATAAAACTCACCTCACTATTTAGGGAATGAGCCTTTAGAAATTAATTTAAGTTATACACCATTATGCAGCATCACAATTCCCTCCTTCGCTAAGAATAATAAAGAAGAATAGGATCAATAATTTAACATGCTTAAAAAATGGTGAGTGCGTTTCTTGTACACCTCTCCATCTTAACAATATTTCTTCCTTTGTTGTGATGAGTATAAGAGGCCATGAGGGAGAGTACCAACTGAGACACAACAAAAGTTGTGCGCTAGTATCATGCATACCAAAAGCGGGGGGCGTCACTAGCGAATGAAAATCCGTCATGCGAAGATTGAGTTCATTGCATAAGGGATAACTCGCATCAATCAATAGGTAAAACTCTATTTTTCAGCTTCATCACAATCAAGGAGGCAAGTCGGGAAAGGTCGTGATCAGCATACAAACAGTTTGTCCGCAACCTTCTTGTCCTTAAATCTTAAAATCGAGATGTTCTTCGCATGCAATAGAATCCAATCGACTATCACAAAGACAGGCGCGCCCTTAGCAGAGATGCTGTATCTTTGCGCTCTATCGAAAGCTCGCTAGTGGATTCTACATGCTTTGGACGAATATACACTGTGGATTCACACATTTTTGTGCTCCATTGGCGTCGCGTCACGCCGCAATTCATATCAGTTTCAAGATACTGTAGATCGTAACGAAATCGGCACCCGATAAGTTCGGCTGCACCAAAATACTGCCGTAAGATATGGGCAAAGTTGGGTGAAAACAATTCCCACCATATTCGCCAACGGAGTATAGGAAGAGACACGCTCTTCAAAGATACAAACTGGTTTATTACATCCACACAAGACAAGTAGCAATACGCATCCACTCAGAATTCACGATGTTCTGTCGCTTAGTTATAGTGGTAAACTCTAGTGCCTTTACTTCAGTTGCTAGCACAATTCGAGTTCAATTTGTGATATCTTTAGATCAGATGGTTCGTTGCAATTCATGAGAGAACAGTTTGTGTTGTCTTATGCTTAGTATAGATGGCATGGAAGCTTGAGATACTTTCCCGTCTTTGAGCCCGCACATCAGAACACATCGCTATTTAAAACGACATTCTTCTTATCCAGCAACTGACCGTTAAACCATATGGCTGAAATCTACAGTATTTATCTCCAACTTCCCTCATGCATATTGGGAGAATAGTTTGTTGTACCAATAATAAAGTGGGAAATGAGTGTCAGACTGGTTGTTTATTTTGTAGGTGGAAAAGAGCAGCATATAATTTTATTCCCTCTAGTTAAGAGTTCCAATATGAGATCTCTCCTTTCAAAGATTATCCTTTGCTTATGTCAAGGCGATGCTCTCAGGTTCATCGTCCGGATTCAAATATATAACAAGTGGTATATGTTATACTTATATTCATAAAAATTGCCCTTACCATGTACTTGGTGAGTAGTTGGCTCAAGACATATCCATAAGTGAAAACAAGGGGACATCTTTGGAAACTTTAAGAGTAAAAAAAAGACACATTAGATTCAGGTTGGAGTATGGTAGCACTAGAGAAAATAGAATGGGCGTCGCAAGTAATTTTTTAGATGTTAAAATATAAAATATTCCTTGAAGTAAAAAAGATAAATACCAATGGTACAATTTATTATAAAAATTTGATTAAACATGATCAATAAGAATTCCTAATTATTGCATATTTATGATGACTCAAATGATAAGGAGAAATCTGAACCTACTTACAATCTTATAGATTATGGTTAAAAAGCCACCTATTAGACCTCTTAACTACTGTATAAGTGGTGCGATTAGGTTGTGTCACAAAATCCGTTAGTGATATGTGCAATTGTTAACTAATCATCTATTTCTCTAGTTTTAAATGCTATATTACATGTCGAAACACTCGGCATTTGTTTTGAGCCCCTCCGTGGAAAGTTAGCGAAACAATGGCGCAATGTATGTAATAATATGTGTGGCAAACTCCTATACGCAAACACATCATACAAATGCTGTCGACGAACCTTGTTGAACACTCATTACAAATGGTCACGTTTATTATCATTTCGCTTCTTAGTGCAGTTAAACCAACAAAGTATTGAGAGCTTTACATTGGGTACATCTATGAAGCGACCACTCTTTTACCAACGTTTCCAATAGTTTGGACAAAGTAAGATTTCAACACAAGAATAGAAAAATGATTAATCCCAAGCTATTCAATACTTTGAGATTGAAATCTTACGGTTCACTCTATTAAAAAACTTCCATAATGACATGTTAGCATCTTATCTTTTTCAGATCCAATTGTTACCGCCTGAAGAATAAAAAGGAGTTTGCTCACTTGTCTATTTTTGGCATTTTTCATTCTTTACTAACCAGCTCCTCTCACTTGTCCTGAATAGGCATTGGGGCAAGTGATCTTGTGTTATTGGCAGTGCTCGCATAATTCTCAATGCTATTAAACATTGACATTGTCTCGTAGATCAAGAGTCAAAGATAAAGAAAGCTGTTCAATTGTTTGAGCGCAAAGAAGGGCACCTTTTCTGTTCTCACATTTACTCACGGAAATAAAAAGAGATTTCAAATGGCACTCGTGTGACAAGCCTCCTTGATCAGATACTAGGTATAGGATTGTTCTAACTAAAATCTGGAAGCTTACACAGACAAGGAACTTTAAACAGATAACATGTTGGTCCCTTTTTAATTTCCCTGATGCACTAATGTGAAGTGTGTATGCGCGCAGAGACGGTGTGTCGCTTGAAAAAGGCGAACACGCAACTTAGAAGTGTACAGCATTGTGGCAAAGAAATGCAAAACGAAGAGGCGGCAAGAGTTTGTTGCACATAATATCGCAGCGCCAAGATTACTGAGATAATGTCACGCAACTTCACGGATATACGTGTGATCAATAAAGCGCGAAGGAGAGGCAGATATACCTGACATGTGTATTCCGAGACTTGCGTGGATGCACTTTATTCTAATGTTATGTTCCTCAATTCAATCTATAGTACTCATCAACAAGCGGTGCGCCATCAGCTTCATTACAGAAAAGATTTTTACCTTGGCTCTGCCTGTCACTTCCATCTTTTTCTCTTTAAAAACAAAGAAGCATCAATTACTATAACGTGGAAAAGATGTTTTCTATACATGCCACTGGCGGTACCTTGTCGATAGAGCAAACCTATTGAATGCGTCTAACTCGAAGCGCTACTATTCACCTTTTCTGCTTTTTTGTTTGCCTTTAACCGCTTTACGCTGCTCTCACGCTTCAACATTGTGCTGATAGCTGGAGACACACGAGAGTTGTTTTTTCGATTCTGAGGACTTGAAGGTGTCCTACACCCAACTTGTCGACTAGATCCACAAGTCTGAGCATCAAGTTAGGGGTAGATTAGTTATTAAGGTCAAGAACAGAGCACAAAGACGCAACACATTCAAAGCGACATCTACTTATTAAGCTCACCCATGTTAGTTAATAGTTATCAATAGTTCGGAATTGCATAATTATTACAAGCACAAAGAACTAGCCGTGTCGTCTAGCATTCGTGACCAAATGTTTCGAAATATTAAAGAGGTAGAAAATCCCTTTGTTATCCGATGGAGCATATATCAGACAGAAAAGAGGCAGGCAACTCTGAATTTTCTTAGCGCAATCAGCCAACTGTCTCCAAAAGACAAAATATTTCCATGTTTGGACATAATAACATGTATTCAAGAATAGCTGTATATGTGTTCATGAGTGTTTATTATCAAGTTACATTCACAGACGCATGAAGTTAGGTCACGATAACTCACACTAAGCACAGCAAAGCAATTCTGCAACGATGTCAAATTCAAATAATGTGATTGCACGCAACGCAATGAAGAAAACACAAGCGTTATTTTGCACTTTCCTCTCAGTAACACTATCCCAATCAAAATAACAGTGGGCTATCAAGATGATGTGTGTTTGTGCAAACTATGACCTTTGGTCATGTCCAACTGAGCCTTGCAGATGAGGCTACCACTGTCATTATGGATATAACAAAATAGTAAGATCTTAACTATCCTCACACATATGTACCAATTAACTAAGAAGAGTGGTTCGAGCAGATGATGATAACTTGCTCAATCTCAATTAGATTTAATGTATAGAGAACGCGTACCAGAATTACAAAAGATAAGGCACTTTGATATGTCACTCAAGAAGGATGTGAGAAAGGTATGGTCGAGACAGATAAACCGTTTCGAAAATCTCGTCCTTTCTTATATGCTCACTTTCAGGAGGCCCTTAAGTCTACTGTATCTGCAACATACACTTCCGTTAAGAAGCAGTTGTACACATCAACAATTCTCAACGTTCGTGTTCAACCAAAGACAGACGATGGTCTAATTTCACTCCAACGCCACGAATGTTCCAACTTATAGGACAGCTCTCCTTCAAACATAAGTCGCATTTAGTTATGTTGTAAAGTCTACGACAAACTTCAATGTTGTAACTGCGCGTTGGTTTTACGCAATGTGGCTTCCTTAAAACTCTTGCCACTAACCAAAAATCGGACCTAGCTTCCGTGTGAGAGATTAGGATGGGCAACCAAACATTGTTTAGGGTGATTATACGTCACTCCAACCTCCTCCTCACTCTCATGATTAGCTCTAAGTAACATCAATTTCAAAAGAAAGCAGCAATTGCACTCATCATTCAATCACCACTGCCAAGAAATGAGTAATTTATAGTAGTAGCCTTGTCGTACACAATATCAATCTCCCGATACAACACCAAATTTCATTAAATAGACTTTGGGCTTCCAATATACATCTATATTGCACACCACTAAAAACTAAGGATTTCAGTAGGGTCTATACAAAATGTAGTTACTGGAAATGTATTAATTTTCAGAAATTGTACCACAACCTTAACCATACTATCAAATTAAATCCTTAATTAATAAAAATACTCATACTAGCAAAACTCCACAATTTCTCACATAAAATTAACACACAAGGATGCGAGACACGCTAGACACCCGTCATAGCGGCAGCCATCTCAATGTCATAGCGAAGACCTGTTCACCATGGAGTTAAGTGCACTCGCGCATGATTTCGTTCTACGGTCCTCTTTTTGGTACTGATTTTGAACGCCTAGTTCTCCACTCTACACGTCACATAATTAGAACGCTCTTTCATCAACTAATTAGGGTTTTCATCAATAAATTAGGGTTTTATCAATAACATACTTGTGGCAAGAAAACGAAGATCAAAACTCAATCAAAAGATAAGAATGATACTCCTGGCGCCATTTCTTTGCAGGCAGATGCTTGAAGACGAGGTTTAGGCAGCTTGCCAGATAACAGATTCGAAGCTGAGTTGCTGGCCATTGCGTTTTGCATGTCTATCTTGGTGTCGGGATCACCATTGATGATGAATTAGCCCTCTTTTTCCAGGCTCCAGAACTATCTCAGGGCATGCTCATGTTCGTGCCCTTTTTCTGAAAGATTATACAAATGGGAATTTCGCTCCGACTTTTTGTCTGGTTTCTGACACGCAAAAACCGAATGATACTGAGAATTTGATTTCTTTTGACTGAATCCTAGATAGTATTGCTGTTTCGTTTCCCTCAACTTCTCGTTCGCACCATGGACTCCGTCCACAACAACTGTGATACCCATTTGATATGGCGTACAGAGATGTATAGTTGCCATAAAGTGAAAAACTCATCACCAATATTTTCATACAGAGAGTTTTGCTATGTTTTTTTTTTTTTTTGTGTTAATATTGTTCTTTAATTTCGCAATAAGGTGTAGAACTTAACAAAATCCGAGTAATGAGAGTCGAGGTAATAACTTGATACCGAAACACTGTTCTACATTGTCAATTGTATACTAACAAGATTGTTACACACAGAGATGCGAGTGGTTTTAGCTCACCCACATGACCTTCCCGGCCAAATGACAAGGGCAATTAAACTAACACTTGCCCCTAAACACAACAGAACCTTTTTATCTTCAATGATCGCCTCTGAGGAGAAGCTTCCTGTGAAACCTGGATGTTGAATCAGTATTAAATTGCAAATTCAAAGGGCTTTGAAATTCTTTGCCCATATGGCGTTCTTTTGTTTTGTAGTTTGAAATGGTTCCAACTCGTAATTTAATGTCATGCTAGACAGAGAGACTCTTGACCGTGGCCTTGTACATCAACAGTAGTATAATGATGCAGAACTTAGTCGAGATGGGAAGACACACTGTGTCGTCCAATTTCTTGCATACATTCTATCTTCTCACTACATTTGCGGCTTATATCTTGTTTGAAGATAGGGCATTAACGTACTATATAATTACAGTAATATCGTTTGCATAGAGATGGCATTTCCGGGATCACCGAGATAAAATGGTCCTTCATTCATCGGTCTAAGGAACAATATGGGTTTCATGTTATATCGTGCGAGTTTTCGAAACCTTATCGAAATTTGCTAATGAGTATCAATGAACTCCATATTTCTTCTCTAGCTTTTGCTTTGTGCCAACTCTTTGTCGCGAAGAAAACATTGAGTAAAATGTTCATGGAATCTTTCAAAATGTAAGAGTTGTTGGCTCATCTAATACTGAGCTGAAAAATGAACACTTTGTGTGAAAGTTTACCGGAGAAATGAACATTTACTGATATTTTGGCAGAATGATTTGAGTCCATATTCTTCTCACGTTTCCCGGTCAGTATTGCTAACATCCACATTTGTCTCCCGGTACCGAGACTCACATGGTTCTCTCAAGAGGAGGACTTCCAACTTAGAGATCGTACGCTAATTGGTCAATGTAAGCTACCTTCGACCCACTTGATGTACATTGTGGTCGGGGCTCCTTGATGGGGAGCACCAAGTCGCTGTTGTCACCCTCTTTTCCAGAATCTCGGAAAATATGCGCATCGTTTAGAACATATGAGTCTTCCGACAGTGAAATTTGACCGTGTATGAGTGCAGTCTTTTGGTCTTGCACAATATCTAGTTGAGTGCCGCAGCTTTATCAAAATCCTCTTAACCATCTCATGGTGTTTACAATATATGACACGGTTACAATCGGCCAGGTCTCAGTGTATGAAATCAAAAGTTACGAGTGATATAATTCTAGGCACCAAAGATCAGGAGGCATTTCTTGGATAGATTGATAGACAGTGTGTGTCACTAAAGTCAGTAGTTTGTTGATGTTAGACGCCCCAAGTTGACTCAACGACTACTCAATTTTTGAGCGGCCATAATCACTTGACTTTCCAAGAGTTGTTCTTGTTGTGTTGTTATGCCTCTTTGGATGGTTAGGGTTCTCTAAGGGTTAGGGCACGAGAAAACACGACAACGAGATTTTTGACAACAATTTTGAAATTAGGCACGAGCCTGACACGCCGCACCGCTAAATTTGGGCGTGGGGCAATATAAAGAAATTATGAGTAAGGCAAATAGGGGTTGACATGGTCCGGCAATGGCACACATGAGGGTTTTGGGCTAGACACAGACCTCATTTTTACAAGCTCGGGACGACATTATTTTACCTTGTCCCTGTAGGCAGGTAGCGCCAGCTTGTCACGTGTCCCCTGAATGGTCCATGCCCACCTTAAACATACCAATGTGACATGTAATTTGAAAATTATATTGTTATGAACTATGTTTATTGCTTTCTAATGTCTGGAGCCTTCTATTAGTGCAATCCTTAAATTATTCAATATACTTTGCTAACCGGTTGCTCCAATAACGTTAAATGAGACTAAAGATTATACCTGACAATATTTAAACCCGATTCGAACAACGTTTTGAAAAATCGGCCCAAAAATAACACCGATGATCAACCATTACCAACCGTACCGAAGATCCCATTAACAGTTTTTTAAATGAAATCACATTTTTTATCCAAAACTCGCATTAAAATAGGGTTGATCGACCTGATTTTGACTCGATCACTTCGATTTTGACGCGATTTATCAGGTATAGCTAAGATATAAAATATCGAAATTCACACTGTCAATTGGTATAATTATTACTACATCCGTATTTAGATCATGAAATATTTTCTTTTGATTAACTTATCTAATTCTCCGACAAGTTTCCTTCTGCCCCGATCCGGTCCAAAAATAGCCTTGTTCCATTTGTTTGAAACGTCTAGTCACCATGAACCAATAAAGACATACATCACTAGTGAGTAGTCACATGAACAATTTGGCATGTTAAGAAATGAAGTCGTTGCTACAATAGCAAACCTATTCTCAATGGCTACTTATCTGCAAACCTCCTGCAATTATTGGGCGCAAGAACAGCTTTAATCTTCGAAGGAAAAGCTTGCCATGCTTCCAACATCATACGAGCTATTTCATGGGGATGACACTTCAACGACTTCAAACATGCTCATCCAACATGTACTTGAAATGCGGCTTCTTCGCCTCTCGTCAGGTGTTTCGATAAAATGCCCGAGAGAAAGCTTGTTTCTTGGACAGACCAATGATTGGGGCTTTACACCCAGAAATCGTAGGGCAGAGATGCGATTGCCCTTTTTTGTGGAAATGCAAAGGGAGAGCTGTGTTGTTGAGTGAGTTTTACCGTTTCGAGTGTCCCTGTGCGCTTGTGCGGCGAATCTGCCATTTTTGAGTGCAACACAGCCTGCAGCTTTTGCTGTGAAGAAGTCAATGGATTTCTAATGTGGTTGTTGGGACTGCTTTGCTTGATGGTTTACGCGGAAATGCACAATTTCATGCAGGAGGCGTCGTTGGGTGTTTGAGAGCTTGGAGGAGAAGAGTGATGTGACGTGGCGCTCGATTGTGGGCCGGTTATGTCCGAAACGAGCTCTATGAGGAGGCTTTAAGGTTGTATCACAAAGGGCAGTTTTGTTGCTTAGAGAAAAACCAGTAATACCTTTCTTCAAGTTCTATCTGTGTGCTGGGTTGGGCTTTGATGAAGGAAACCAAAGTCCATGCCGTTCTGTTTTCAAGGTTGGGGTTCGGTGCTAAACATCTTTTGTGGCTTCCCTCTCTTTATAGACATTGTACGCGAAATGGTGGAGCCTTAGAGAAGCCTATACTGTATTTTGCCTGATCAGGATTACTAAGAAGTTGTTTCCTGGAATGCAATGATCTCGGGTTCTCCAGACATGGTCGATGCTTAGAAGGCGATGATTCTATTTGAGAAGATGCAGCAGATGGTTTGTTTCCCAAATGAAGTGAACCTATCTCTCAGTTGTTGTCTTGCCTGCGGGCATATGGGACTAGTTGGATAGAGGGATCAAAATACTTTGATCAGATGGTAAGAAACACAACATATCACAAAAGCGCACTCCATTATTTCTTGCTTGGTGGAACTTCTTTGGGCCGGCAGGATTTGATTCAGGAAATGCATATGAAGTGATAAAGACATGCTTTTGAAGCGACTGCATCTATGTGGGGTTCCCTTTTGCGCAATCATTGTAGGAACTTCAAGAACCTTGAAGTGGCAGAGATCGGCGCTAACATTTGTTTTGAGGCTTGAACCCAACAACGTGGGACCATGTCTTGCTGGTCGAACATATGTATGCAGCTACAAGGAATTGGGAAAAAAGTTGAATAAGTCACGGCATCAACTGAAGGAGAGTGAAGCTATAAAAGGATCGAGGTAAAAGTTGATTGAGATTAGAGGCAAAATCCCACCTTTTCAGGTTGGAGAAAGAGAGCATCCTCAAATCGCTGGGTTATTTGAGTTGGAAACCAGTTAATGGAAGTGATGGATGAAGTTAAATTACAAGGTTGAGATGCGCACACATGACTTCACGACGTGGATGAAAACAATAAAGTGGCAGCTGCTGAAGCACCATAGTGAGAAGCTGGCATTCACTTTGGGCTCATTAATCCTCCTCTGGTGCACTGTCAGAATCATGGAAAACTTGAGAATTTGTGGTGATTGTCAGTACTTTTATGAAGCTTGATCAAATGATTGCGAAGAGGGAGATAAATAGTCAGGGACTTCAATCGATTTCACCATTTTCAGCAATGGCAGTTGTTCCTGTGGAGATTTTTGGTTGACTAGATCATGTATTCACGCGGCCCAGCTTTATGCTTTGCTTGTTAACTTAATCTGATTGACATTTGGTTGGTACATCAATTAGACTTTGATATATATTTCATTCGAATGGGCAGACTGCACATCATGCTTCGAAAACGAAGTATGAAAGATATGCATCTTGTTCGGTTGTAGAAAATTTTCTGTAACAATATATTTATAAGTAATACGAATTATAGCATTGCTAAAGTCTGGATTCAATTCCATCGACAAGTCAGTCCCTTGGTCTTCGAATTATAAAGAATACAGATATGAGGGGGGGCGCAAGGCCAATTATGTTACCTCAAAATAAGAACACATTTCAGCTCCTATGAGCTCCTGGCAACGCGGGACATGTTTATGTCACATTTTCAACAATATGGCGTCATAAATGCTTGAACAGACCGGAGGGATTCGGAGATCATGAAACAAAGAGGAGTTAATCAGAGTAGACTGCCAGACGCAATGCGTTCCAGATTATCATCCC